>ML825340.1:69182-83960 GCA_009831015.1 Picea engelmannii | reverse complement strand
CAAGTCAAACATTTTATAATATTTTTTCAGAGAATTACCCTTCTTTTGATTGTGTCTCACATGACAAAGAAACAAAATCACATTGCCATTGTCAATTTATATGTGGAGGGTTATTCAAGGTTTCAATAATTTCTTCATATTTTCCTACTTTAATCCTCTTTTTGGAACATATTATTTTATTTTTATACTCCTGGTTCAAAGGTTGGAGCCGCCCTTCTTCCTAGATAAGTAAGAGGTTATAATTAAGCCCAAAAGCCGGATTTTGGGATCTCGCGTATTTCACGATGTACCTACCAAGCCCCGGTATCCCGACGCGCGAAGTAGCGATAAGGTTTAGTTCTAACCACCATTATTGAGCCTCTAAGTAAATATCGTTTGATGATATCACCTCATGCTCTCGCGTTTCGGGAGTTACTCGTCGAACACTTTCCGAACCTTCAAGATGCGAAGTTGCGAAGTCTTTTCAAGCCACTCAAGTAAATATCAAGAGAAATATTTTAAACCATAGTTAGTCTCTATTGTGATTTCGCGATTTGACGATTCTTGCCTTAAAACGCAACACCTTTGTAACTTCGATCCCCGAAGTCACGATATTCATTAATTAAGATGGGTTAATTAAAATCTTAAGTTAAATCGCAAATTATAAATAATCTCGCACCATCGCGATTTCGGGCTTTTGGGTCTCAAAGGCTAGAAGCGAAATCATCCGATACAACGAGCGCTGAAAAGGGGATAAAGAACTAAAAGCACAAAATTAAGGGAGCTAAGATGGATTAATTAATGCCTTGAGTAGCTTTTACTGTACGATCTACAAATGACGATTTTAACGTTTCTGCTCTTTTCCCAAGTTACAAGTCGTCAAATATTTATGGAATTTATTTGAATTTCACTGAAGTGATTGACTGTAAGATCCCACTTATTTGCTAAAATATTTCCATTAAACTATTTAACCATTTTGTTGACGAGGACTAGCACAAACTTAAGTGTTTAAGCAGAGGGTTGTCTTTCATTATCTCGACTTTTCTTTCTACTGTGTGCAGAGCTATTTCACCAGGATAACTTCTGTCTGTGTTTTCAATCTTTTGTGACGGGGGATCTAATTGCAAGGTCATACACCATGGCTCCATGAAAAGAACCCAAGGCAGTCATCGAGAGCTCAGGAAAAGGTTCAGACATTGTTTCTGATACTTCGCCTCGAAGTATCAATACTATTAAAACATGGACGCATATTTCCAATATTCTGCATCCCGAGGTGATAAATTTCTTAGATGATTCCTGCGATGAGGAGAATGATGACATGTCCACCAAATACAAAATTGTTGCTCAAGCGGAGATGCACAAAATAGCAGCAAGGCCACGAATTCTACCCTATTATGATATGGTCAGATGGGCATTGGACCATGTAGACCTCCTGACCAGAACAATTTTCAACAAAAAGAGGGAAGCAGTTGGGTCTTTTGGACCAGAGCACCTACAGGCAATGTATAAATTGTCACCTGCTCCAAATCGTATTTACAATACTGAATTCCTAGAGGAGTTCAAAAAGAAGGAATGCGAGCAGTTCAAATTTTTTTTATCCGATCTAATCAAAGACTGGGTTTCACACCCCGCGAAATTCAGGGCCGATATTCATGGAATTTATTCAATCTCCTCTTTAGAGCCACAATTCAAGTATGTAGCGATGATGGCCTGTAGACTGTACGGGAAGGAGGACAGAAATCACTTTTTTCTCCCATGGGTGCCGCTCATTTATACAGTCGCTGAAGGCTTTTCTTTTGACTGGGCCAAACTGATGTTGGACAGTCTTACCAGTCAAATTACTGAATATCGAGCGCAGAAAACTAGCGGGAGAACATCTTCATTCTTTATGTCTGCCTACATCATGGATGCTATTTACTTCATGACACATTTCCCATTGATGAGCTAGAGCTGGACTTTGTCTGATGCTGAGCCTATCCATGTCTACCACTCGAAGCTTTGGGAGGATAAGGCCAAAGATTTCATCTACGATATTTTTAACTGGGTAATGGTACCGATGCATGCTGCTATCTTCGGCCATCCACCTCCCCGGATTTCAGATAACATCACGACCAACCTAAGAAATGTAGCAGATTGGTATATACAACCAGAGTATTCATACATCAGGGTTTTCAACACCTCCGATCCCCCCCATGTTTTATCGTTATTTCTGCCAGATAAGCTAATATGTCGCGAGATCGCCAGGAAAGTTGTGCTTGGTGGAATAAGCAAGGATCTCAAAGGATTGTTGAAGAAGGTATGGCCACCCTTCCCTATTCACACTGGGTCGTACTCTTTATTAGATTTTGGCCATGCCAAAGCCGAGGCCACGACTTTGGAGGAAATGAAGTTGGTGAACATTGAGTTCAAAAAGCATGACCCAAATAAGGTTGTGAGTAATCACTTGGAGAATTGTGGTCTGAAGAGATACGAACATGAGGATTCACCCCATGATGAAATATTCCAAGGTGTGAGGTCCTACTCTAAAGTCTTGAGCCCGATTCAGGCCTTTCCACCCGGAGATATGGCCGATTTCCTCAAATTTGAAGAGCATCGGAAGAGTTGCCTCCCCCCAATTTTACAGGAAAAAACCCCAAAGCTTCTAGACGTACAGTAGACAGAAGACAAAGGCTCAAAGAACTCAAGTCCTAGCAAGGAGAGAAATCAGGAAGGGACACAAGAAAAGGATACCTCGAAACAAGGAGCCAAAATTCCGAATCGAGGAGAGAAAAACCCAGAGGCAGTTGCGCCAGGCAAGCGAGTACTAAGTCAAGCTGAGATACCCTCGCAAAAGGCAGGTGACACCTCACTGACCACATCAAAAGAGCCGGTCATAAACACTACCCCTAAACAATTATCCAAGGAAATCGACAGTCCCATTGCTGTTACCACACCCTTATAGTTCACAAAGGGGAATCCCGATGCGGGATAAATTTTCAATGAAGAGCTAATGCCCATTTCTGTGGAAGAGTTACCTCCAAACAATTTTTTCTTTGATAAGAAAAGGAAGGCCGTAGTGAAGAAATAATCGTATCAAAAAGAGGGCATAGTGGCTAAAAGGTTTAAAATCCTGACAAAAGGAAAGGTCGTAGAAGAGGAGGAATTCGCCAATGAGATAGCAGGAACATTGGGGGCTTACGCTACAACCAATCAGTACTCAGTTGGAACTTTGAAGGCCCAATTGAAACGAAAGAACCTCTTGATCGGTAAGTTGGAAGCTAAGGTGGCTACGGCGGAAGAAAATTCCAGGAATGAGATGATAAAAAGCCTCGAGCAAGCCCGAATAGCCGATCTGCAAGAGATTGAGAAACTTAGATCTAACCTTGAGCAGGTGCGCCAGTCGACACAAATTAGCCAAACGCAGGTAAGCCAACGGGAGAAAAAAATTATACAGTTACAATCGAAATTGGATGTTGCCGAAAACCAGGTTTTAGACATAAAGGTTTTTCAAGCCCAAGCTATCGAAATCCGATAGAAGGTATCAGCGGCTCAACAAGACTTACTTGCAAAAGTGGGAACTATTCAACATCACTTTCAGACGATAGATCAAATGCTAGAAGATATCTCTTTGCGAGAAAGAGAAGTTGGGGTGGCTCGGGTTGCTTTCTAGGATGTTGTGATAGCCACAACGAATGTAGAGGCGGTCAATAGCTCTAAATTGTCCATCGTAGAACAAACCAAAGGGAATATCTTATTAAAGGCTTGGGAGAAGAATATATCAGAGAGCAGGGGAAGAGCTAAGGAGGTGAGAAATTCTTGTGAAGAAACATTCACCTTGATAAATAAAGATTTGCTAGACCTTGATAAGGAAGGCAGTGTCGGGATGCTGGGCAAAATCAATATATAAAAACACCTGATAGATATCAAGGAAAATGCAGAAAAGGAGCAAGCTGAAATATCCCAAACAGGCTAGGTTGATATGGTCCAAGTGGACAAATGGCTACTACAACCAAACCTACAATTGCGGTCTATCGTCACGGAAGACCGACAAGTGGGAAAAAGGTTGCCACAGTTGGCGAAGAGTTGTTACACCTTTGAGGCCAACAACCAAGCAGAGCCTTCCAGGTTGAGAGCCCAATTAGTTGAAAGGTGCATCAATTGCATTGAGTAGGTGAAAGGGCGGGATTCTGGTGTTAAATAGAAACATATGTTAATCCGTTCTATTTCTGGAGCCAGAAGAGAAAAGAAAGGAAGGTGTTCCACCTGCATGGGGGAAGACAAAGAGTGAAGAAATGAAATTCTTCCTTTCCTCAATTGTAATCAAAGGTTTCTAGAACGAATGAAATTTGAAGTGTTTTTTTAGGCTTCTATAAATAGGCATTTTGAAGAAAAACCAAGGGGATTTTTTCTTTTGGGTAGATTGTAATAGAGAAATTTTCCATCGCCAGGAATTAATACAAAGAAAATTGAAGACTCCATATTTCGTCAAGATTGAGTTATGTGCTTTCTTTTGTTATTTCATGCTTCATGACATTTTTATATGCATCTTTGATGAATTCTTTGACTGCAATTTGGTACAACCTCTATTGTGGCAATCATGTTTTAGTTATCTAATTATTTGCAGCTTTTCCTCTCTATAGACTATTGTAAGTTTTAAACCTGCAAAGTAAAGCAATGCATATAGAAAAACCAAGGGGATTATATCTAGTGGTAGGGATCGTCAGACGCAGTTGTCGTATCTGACGCACCCACACACACACATGCAAAGAATATAACACATACCCAACAACTATTAGCAGGTACACGAACTATGGATTACTTAGATCTCTATATTTTACACTTCATTAAAGTGTCTCTCTTCTTTTTCTTCTTCTGTTACAGCGTGAGATTCCTCTTGAAATGATGCCTCACATTGTTTGACAGCTTTATGTTTTTCTTTCGTTTCATACATGGTTCCAAATTTTTAACTTAGTTATGGAAGGCGGCCTTCAATTTGTTAAACTATTAATTTGTCTCACAGGATTTATTTTTCTCTCATATAAATAAAAAAATTGAATCAACAACTCACAAAAAAAACATCAGCCTCTTAAATCTTTGTTCCTTAAATGACTGTCCCTGTTACAAGGCAACCTCACATAGAACTCGACCTCTCAGACCAAACCAACATCGCCTTAAACCTCTTTGACACTATCCTAAGAACTGCAACCACCCGGGTCGAACTAGAACATTTTTGGGCAGCCATTGAACGAGACATAACCATGCAAGAACAAGTGGAAGTTAGACACAGACAACTTAGAAATCAACTATAGTTTCTCTTCCATTTGTTTGCTCCTTCCCTTATCTTTTACCCTTTTGTGGATGCCTAGACTCTATACTTCCTAGCCTTAAGTACAAACTCTGGAACAACATATTTCTAGCGTCGTTGCCGGGGATGGAGAATCATAGTCACTTTCCCCTGAGAGAACGACATTTCCAAGTTTTGTTTTTGATAGTGAACAAAGAGAAAACATGTTGTTAAGGCTAAACCTTTATCATTCACTTGGTGACTCCACTTTTAAGTAAGTTGACATCTTTTCGAAGGAACACTAGGCAAAATCCAGATGCTAAACAGACCATGCCAGTTTTCGACCCCGAAAAAATACTAAAACCAAGGGGTCTTTTCAAACAAAACACCGTTGTTTATCAACCCAAGCCTACTCAGTCTAAAGATAAGACCTTTCTTGAACCTTCGTCCTCGCGAGAACCTTCTCTCGGAAAAACATCGGACAATGCTATTGAAGCCGAGACCCTAAAGTCCGAGCAAATCCTACCTGATATTAAGACCGAGACCTCTCCGATTACCTCTTGTGACAGTATGGGTAACACGCCTACCATAAAGATCATCCCTATCGATATTCCATCGACTCTCAATATAAACCTCTCTATCACTCAAGACCTTGAAGAAGTTTCCATGCCCACGAATTCGACACCGATGGGCTCTCCCATTTATATATCCTGCAAGTCAAAGGAACCGAGTCCTTGTTTACCCTCTCCCTCTTTTCCAACTTTCACCTCCCCTGGTAAAAATTTCCCTGACTTTTTCCCCCTCCACCTTGGGGAAGCTAGAGAGTCACTATACATCTTCGCCAACCCTCTTTATAACGCACAAATTTCCTCTCCTAGGTCATCCATGGCCGCCGCTGGAGGAGGAGCAGGGGGAGCAAGAGGTCAAGGTCAACAACCGCACCCCAAGGTTTTCACCAAAGTGGCCACTAGATACGCTCCCTTGGTCCTTCCTGTACCCCTCCATGATTTACTCGAAAACTATATGAAAAATTTACCCAAGTTCACAGGAGAAGGGGATCTAACCGCAGTCGAGCATATCAACTTATTCGATCAATTTGCTGATATTCTAGGTCTCGAACATGAGGACGTGTATTACTGTTTGTTTGTCCAAACCTTCAAGGGACAAGTAAGAACTTGGTTTCAGAGCCTACCCCCAGGTTCAATATTATCCTACGATGCGCTAGAAGACCTTTTTCTCAAACAATGGGGTGAAAGAAAGGATCATTTGTACTATTTGATCGAGTTCGGGTCTTTAAAGAAAAAGGGATCTGAAACTATTATGGAATTTATCCAAAGATTTAACAAATTGTACAATAAGATCCCGGTTGAAGTTAAACCGTCCCAACCCGCAGCCAAGGTAACTTTCGTAGGAGATTTTGAACCCGATTTCTCTCTACTATTAAGAGAAAGGAGAGGGGTCAACTTAACCCGAATGCAAGATGATGCTATGGAAATTGAGTCAAACATGATGGCTTCGGGTAAATTAAAAACAAAAATCGAAACGGGAAATAGGGAAACTAGACGTTTTAGAGAACAAGCGGGTCCCTCTGGATCTGGAAGGTCCTCAGATGACAACATGGACGACATGGTTAGGATAATAAAGGAGCTATCAAACAAAATCTCAAGAATGGAGCTAGACCAATCCAAATCTGATCAATTCGTTAAGAGAGAATTCAGGAGAAACCCCAATTCTCAGACTCAACAAAGACAGATTAAAAATGAAGATCAAAAAATTCAAACACCTCTAAAAAATGAAAATTTTATTGGAGGAAATGATATGCAAGAGTTCGAGGATTTGGAAGCAGACGTAAACAATTTAGGCGACGACTATATACAACCTCACTTGACGAAAGAAGATTATAAGAAATCGCTAAACATTGAACAATCATCAGGTGCAGATAATAACCTAAACAACGTTGATGATTTCGCTTATCAAGGAATGGCCGATAGCATAATGGATGAGCTCCAACATAAATACAATCTGAGGCCTAAAAACAAACTTGTGTTGACTGCTCAACCCAAGAAAATTTTTCCTAGGGGTGAAACTTACAAGCCCGTCCAGAAAGAGACCGAGACACGAAATAACAAAGGGGTAGACTCGCAGAATATCAATGTAAAGGAAGCTGAAACACAAGCGAGAAGAACTAATGTAGTTGAAACACGGACACCTGAAATGCCCAGAACTGTTGCAAATAAAGTGCAAATAAAGCAGTGCAAACAAATAAAATGGATAGGAAAGAGTCTGAAGTTTCAGCCAAGGAAACAGATAAAATTGAGAGAAGTTTTTGCCTAGAAAACAAGATAAATAAGATCAAGATACCAATACCTTTGGTCGAGTTGGCGAAAAATCCTGTGTACCAAAAGCAAATAACCAAGATGATAGAATTTTCAGATTTAGAGAGTCAGTCTGATGTGATAAATCTGGAAGATGATAAGACTAATATCACTTTTGGTCCACATTTTGAAGGTTCTAGAGATACCGTCGCCCCCTTCTATATTACCTTGAAAGTGCACGATCAACTGTTGCATAATTGTATGCTGGACTCTGGGGCCTCTCATAACGTAATGCCCAAATCCATTATGGATAGACTAGGCCTCGAAATCACCAGACCCTATGGAGATCTTTACTCATTCGATTCAAGGAGAGTTAAGTGCATGGGCATGATCAAATATTTAGTAGTCTCCCTCGCCCAGATTCCAGTAAAAAATGTCCTAATGGATGTAGTTGTCGCTGATATACCCCCAAATTATGGTTTGATATTATCTAGATCTTGGGGAGCCAAGCTCGGGGGATCCCTTCAGCTGGATATGACCTATGCCACGATCCCTATTTTTGGTAGGCAGTTCACTCGGTTATACAGGGAAACATGGTTGGCATATACGGTAAGTGATCCTCAAAATCCTAACAATTACCCTGTTTATATCGCCGATTAAGACCTGGGAAATTGTATTCTGTCTTTTGAAAATACTGAAAATAATTGTACGGAAGAAAGTTATATTGATGAAATCAAAATTGAAAAGACAACTAAAAATATGTATAGCAGTGGAACTTGGAAAATGTTTTTTGATGGTGCCTTGTCGTGTGAAGGAGTAGGTGCGGGCGTGCTTTTCGTAGCACCTGAAAATGAATTCATTGTCCCTTTCTCTTACAGGCTATAGTGGGACATAGACTACATGAACAATGTATGCGAATATGAAGCTCTAGTCTTGGGACTGGAAGCTACTAAGAAGCTAAACATAAAGAACTTAGAGGTCTATGGGGATGCATAACTGATTGTGAAGCAGTAAATCGACAGTATTAGGCCAAGCACCCGAGACTGAGGTCCTACAGAAATTGTGCCTGGGATCTAATGGAAAATTTATTTTCATCGGTAAAGGTTCATTTCATCCCACGAGCTGAAAACCAACAAGCCGATTCACTGGCCAAAGCAACGTCGACTTTCGCACCCCCTACCGCTTTCAAATTAAAATATCACATAGAGGTAAGGCACAAACCATCAATATTGTTGAAACAGATCTTGAAATTTTTTATCCTTAAGGATAAAAGATTTGTAATTTTTGAGTCTTTGCGTTTTTCGGATTTCTTAAAACAAGAATTTTGTCACCTATAAATTCGCGATGCCTTTTATTGTTTATTTTTTAAAAAACGAATGGAAAAAATCTAAACAAATACAAGTTTTCAAACACTTTTTGAAAAAATCATTTAAAATGGGCAATAATTTTAAGTATGCGAATTTTTCATTCAAATGTTAAGAAAAAATCGGGATTCGGGGTTTGCCGTAAACAAATCTTTAAGATAAATCAAATTGCGAAACCCTGATCCCTGATATCGCGATACTTTAAGACTTAATTAAAACACAATTTACTTAATTTTCATTTAAAAGGGTTTAAAAAATTAAATTAATCACATCGCGATATCGGGATTCACGGATTCAAAAGGATCATATATCTCGTCATCGTGTTTCCCGATTTCCCGATTTATAAAACCCCGATCCATAGTTCACCTTAAGTTAACTAATCTTGTTTAGCTTAAATCATGATTAAAAAGAAATGCGTCGTTGTAATTTCGCGATTTCGGGATTCGCGATTCCATGAGAGCACGAACTCATGTCATCAGTTTTCCCGAAATCCTGATTTCCGATTTTCCGATTGACGAAATCCCAAAAAGGTCTAATCTCGATTAATTAACATACTAAAAACGTTTTAATTAATACATCGCGATTTCGGAAATCGGGGTTCTTCGATGGCATATTTTTTCGACATCAAGAGTGTCGAAACCCCGAAAAGTCAGGTTTTCAAATTTAAGTCAAAATTAACACTAATAATCCACTTTCTAAACAGTTTCAAAGTAAATCCTTTTTTGAAATGTTCATTAAATGCATCGTGGTCCGATTAAGTATGTTTCTCTTTTATTCGAAAATGACGAAAAATCCTAAGTACGCACATTAAATGCATATCTTTGAAAATATTTTCTGCATTATGAGCTTTTATTTTGTGACAGAGGTACGATTCTCACTATGAGTAAGATATATTCAAATTAAAAGATCGAACGTCTGTATTTTCATTCCAAAGATAAGTTTTTTATCCACTCTCTGTGACAGGTTTTCAAGTTAAACGTAGAGCTATGGCACCCAAAAAAGCACCGAAGAAAAACGAAGACCAACCGGAAGGTGATATTATCTCCGATACTACTGCATCCGGGGTAAACTCCATGAAATCGTGGACTGGAATTTCTGAAAAACTGGAGGATGAGCTTAAATATGCAGACCCTGATTCAGAAAATCATCTCAGAGACATTGCTAAGTCTGAGCTTCATAAAGTTGTTGCACATCCGAGGTTGGTAACATATACCGATATGATCTGCTGGGCTCTGGATAGGGTGGATATCCCGACAAGAAGCATTCTGAACGAGCAAGGAGCTGTCGTCGGCTCATTTAGGCCTGAGCACATTCAAGTAATGTATAAACTCTCGCCAAATTATAGACACACATTTAATTCTGAGTTTTTAGCCGAGTTTCAAAGAAAAGAATGCATTGAATCGGGCCAGACATACCCCGACATAATTAGAGGATGGGCTAGGGCTGAAAATAAGTTTAGGGTTGATTTACATGGGATTTATGCTACAACTTCCTTAAACGAATATATGGTTTATATAGCAATGATGTTATGTAGAATTTTCGGGAGAAAGGATCCCTGTCACTTTCATGCAGACTAGACACCTTTCCTAGAGGAAGTTTCAGAAGGACGTAGTTTTAACTGGCATAAAATTTTGTCAGATAACCTCACACAAGAGGTTGTAAATTACAAAGCAGCTAAGTCCAAAGGACAACCAGTGTCTTTTTATATGTCTGCATGTATTATGGATGCCATTTGTTTTATGACTCCTTTTCCATTAATGAATTGAAGTTGGAATGTTTCTTGCCCATAACCTGTTCATAAATACCACTCAGCTCTCTGGGAAGAAAATGCAAAAGATGTTTTTTATGATGTTTGTCATTATGTAATTATCCCTCTACACAAAATATTCTTTGGATGCGAACCCCCTCGCATTTCTGACGCAGTCACAAAAAGCCTCAAATCGGTTGCTGACTGGTTTATTGAGGAAATTTTTTCCTATGTTAGGGTTTATGGCTGTTCCATTCCGCCTCATGCACTCCCGAAGTTCTTACCAGACAGATTGGTATGCAGAGAAGTGGCTTATCAGTTAGCCAAGGGTGGTATTGGGTTAGAATTAAAAGCCCTTCAGAAAAAAGCATGGCCATCTTTCCCTGTTCATATCAGGAAATTTACTTTATCAAACTTAGGGCATTCTAAGGCGGAGGCCGATTCATTGGAGGAAGTTAAGCTAGTAGACATCGAGCACAGAAAACACGACCCTTATCAAATAATTAGTCGACATTGTATACATTGTAATTTAAAAGCTTATGAACATGAAGTTTCTGTTTATGATGATATTTTCAAAGATGTTAAATCTTATGAGGAAGTGCAAAATAGAGTACAGGCCTTGCCACCTGATTCACAGGCTGGGTTTGTATCTTTTCAAAGACATAGGTGAAGCTGCCTGCCGAAGATTTTACAAGGTGAAATATCGACTTCATTGACAGAACAAGAAGAAACCCCTCCAGGGTTTGAAACTGATACTCAGGATAAGTCAAGTGACAAAGATAAGTTGAAAGATTCTAAAATACCTCCTCAAAACACAGAGGGTTCTCAGATAAAAGAACCAGGGATAGAAAAAGGAAAAGGACTGGAAACAAGTCCAATAATTCTTGATGATATTCCAGAAAAGATTGGAGGAACTGCTTCAAAAGAACTTGGCAGTCCTATCACATCTTTGACTCCATTATAGTCAACTTTTGGAACCCCTCATGAAGGAGTTCTATACGTTAGTGATCTGGAGCCGATTTCAAGAGATGAAATCCCCCCATCTGATTATTTTTTTCAGCAAAAAACGAAGAGCTGTCTTGAAACAGGAAATTCATCCTATAGGAGAAAGATCAATTAAGAAGCATAGAATCATCATATATGGGAAGAAACTCAAGGATGGAGAGTTTGCTACAGAATTAGCCGGAACAATGGGTGCTATAGCATCAACTAATATATATTATGTGGGAAACCTAACAACTATGCTTGAACAAAAGGATCAAGAAATAATTTAGTTGCAAGACAAATTAAAGGAAAATGAAAGAAATATTGGCTGGGGAATACAGAAGGGTCTAGAACAAGCTAGACTCAAAGATATGCAAGAAATCCAAAAGTTGAATAAAAACTTGGATGAGGCAAAACACATGATACAGGTCACTCAAGAATAGGTTCAAAAGCTGGGCGAAGAAAATAAATTTTTGCAAGACAAGATTATTTCTATTGCTAATCAGGTAATTGAAATTGAACATTTCAGGACGCAAGCATCAGAGATATATGAAAAAATAGAAGAGGAACAACAGAAAGTATTATGTAATCTGGAAATAATCCAGAACTATTTTCAGGAATCAAATAGGTCCATGGAACAGGTGTTCCAGAAAGAAAGAGAAGAAAAAGCAGCAAGGACTACTTTTCAAAAAGCAGTGGCTTCCTCACTAAAAGAAGAAATTGGAAAATATCAGAAATTATCTATTACTGAACAGGTAAAAGGAGATATAATGATAAAAGTATGGGAATCAAAACTGGCTGAATATAAAAGAATTACAAAAGAAGTTAATGAAGATTGCCAAGGAATCTTCGATCTCGTTGAAAAAGATTCATTAAATATCGAGACAGATGGTTATGCTAGGTTATTAGGCGAAGTCAACATTGCCAGGCATCAGCTGAAGTCGAGAGAAGAGCTCGAAGAAAAGAAAGAAAAAATTTCAAATATTAAATTGGTCAACATTACAGAAATCAATAAGTGGATGGTTAATTCGAGTTTAAAGTTGAAAACAATGAAGTTCACAGAAATCATGATAGAAAGTAGATTGCCAGAATTACAGAGGAGATTTTTCTCTTTTGAAGCTAATGAGATACCTGAGGCTCCTAGGATCTTAGTAAACTTTTTGGGAAAATGTGTTCAATGCATTGAAGCAGAGAAAGAAAGTTCATCAACGCAAATTTAAAACTTTTTAAATGTTTTTATTTATTAGAATTTTGAAAGAAATTGTAGACGGTTGACATTATTTTATGTAACCGTAATATTAGGGAGTTGGTTAGTTACCAACGAGAAACTTTGATAGAAATGTATAAATATAGTCTCAAAAGGCTGAGAAAGGGCTTCCGAAATTTTAGAGATAGCCATTTTTTGTAAATTCAGTTTTGGAGTTCATCGGAATATAAATCGCAAACAAGATTCTGGATCCTGCAACTTTGTAACTATGTGTCTTCCCCTGTTTATCATGCTTTGTTAAATTTTCCTTTTAAAGTGTTTTTCTAACAAGTAAATCAATTCGAATTTATATACATTGTGGTTTATTATTTCAGATTGGTTTGGATGTTGAACGTATTACAGTCTTTCCTCTGAAATTACTTTAGTAATTTTAAGACCTGTAAAACCTTATGTTCCTTAATATTTAACTCTGTTAGAAATCTTGTTTTTCTTTCATCATCGTTAATTGAAATATAAGATTCTTTCTTGATAACAGCCTTATATTTCTCTGTATTGTGTTTCGTAGTTTACAATTTCAAATTTTTTACAAAACCATGAAACGACCTTGAATGTGTTTTTACATAATTGTTATAGATTTTAAAATTGTTTTCATTGATCTCATCTCTGGAAATCTGAAGTAACCAATTGATTAAAAACCCATTTTATAAACCTTTTAAACTTTATCATCCATGACTGTCCCTAATAGCAGACAACCTAACGTAGAACCGGGCCTTCAGGATCAAACCAACATTGCCCTAAATTTATTTAACACTATTTTACAAACAACGACCAATAGGGATGACATTAGCATCCAAGAGAAACAAGAAGAAAGACAGAGATAGTTGAGGAACTGAATCTATTCTGATCTTTCTTTGATTCCTTATTTCCAAATATTTTTATTAAAATTATTTTCGGATGCCTTGACGGTATGTTTTATAGCCTTAAAACATAAACTCAGGAACAAAACATATGAAACAACATACAACTTTGGTAGGTATTCAAAGATGACGAACAAATCAGAAAGTTTCTAGAAATGGTGGATGATTTCTCCGAGAGTCACATTGACTAGGAAAACCAAAATGACCATACCTGGATTATGCAAGAAGGGGAGGAGCCTCAGGAGTTCCAAGAAAAAATCGCAAATCATCGCATGCTAGTGTTAAAAAATAATCAGATCCCTAAGGGCATGATACCTTTGGAAAGGTTGTTTGACCAAAACAACATGCCTCTGAAGTCTACCTTGCAGCCCCAACCAGAGGAGGTCGAAGACTGTGACGTAGGCACCACTAAAGAACTTAGGATAGTGAAACTATCAAAGTACCTTCCTCCCGAGATGAAAAGCAAGTATGCAGACTTACTTGGGAAGTACAAGGATGTTTTTGCATGGACTTACGATGAGTTGAGAACCTACGACACCTCTGTGATTGAATACAAGATACCTTTGAAACCAGGAGTTAAACCATTCAGACAGAAGCTCAGACAAATCAACCCCATTTTATTGCCCATGGTCGAAAGAGAAGTGAAAAATCTCTTAGACGCAAAAATAATCATGCCTCTTAGGTACTCTGACTGGGTGGCGAACCTAGTCCCGGTTAGGAAAAAGAGTGGGGAAATCAGACTATGCGTAGATTTCAGAAACCTAAATAAATCCTCTCTCAAGGACAATTATCCTCTACCCAAGTTGGATCATGTCTTAGAAAAGGTAGTTGGTGCTAATAGAATGTCGATGATCGATGGGTTTGTTGGAAATACTAAAACAACTGAGAGGGGGGGGGGTGAATCAGTTGTATGTGAGCTTAAACAATTTTATACCTTTTAAACATTATTAATCTTTCCTCATGTGTCATCAACAATATACAGCATATGGACAGTAAAAGTAA
>ML825340.1:45026-57156 GCA_009831015.1 Picea engelmannii | reverse complement strand
GGCTAAATACACATTCAACTTTACAGATAAATCAGTTCTTACCAGTCTTTCTTTGTTCTGTAAATCTGGTCTTCTGTTCACTGTTCTGCTGCTCTTCTCTTCCTCTGTCTGTTCAGCAGACATGCTCTGCATCAACTTGTTCAATTATTCTACTCTGCATTTTCTCTTTCTGTCATTCTGCTATATTCCTGCTCTTTCTGTCATTCTTCTCTTATGTTCAATCTCCTTCTGCGCATTCTCTCTTCTATTTTTCCTTACAGTTTCATTCTTTTTCACATGCTCGACGACCAACTCGACACAGTCTGTTTCCACTTCTTTTATACTATCGAACAGACGATTCAACTTCCCATCTCCTTCGGCAAGAACAACGATAACTGTCCCTGTAACTGAAACGTTAACACATTTACCATCACGAGTCCGTTTCACTTAACATATTCGTAACAGAGGAGTTAATTTCAAGAAGGAACGGTAACCCTCCGATCACAATCAAATATTATCGGCACCATTGGATAATCTTTATTATTCTTGCCTTTTAAATTGGGTTTCGACACTTTCAGTGTCGATATGCACATGTACTTGGAACCCCCGATTCTCCGATCCCCGATGTGCTCCTTTCCCGAGCTTTAGCCCCTTCCGGCTACACAATGGTCCATGTGACCAGCTATCATATGACTGTCACCATAACTCTCGTCGGGGTTTTGGGGTTTACAATGATAATGTGCATACGCCCCTTGGAGCCGCGATATGCCGATTTGCGACTTCCTCTGTACTTCTTACACCTGTCCTCCACTGACTCCTGGGTGGCCCACAGGCTATATGCCTTATCGGGAAATCGCGTATCGCGATTTCGCGATGTCTGATGTTTAATGTTCTTGTCAATACCAAAACCCAATCCCTGAAATTCTGTATAGAGCTGTGATCAATGGTCCTGGTGCGATCTTGAATCAACGGTTGCGATTGAATCGCAATATCGCGTTTCGCGATTTCGGAGTTTCTGTTGCAGTGTGTTCTTGACATATCAAAGTCCCGATTGTCCAAATCCCGACGCTCCGTTACGCTGACAGCTGGCCTCTACTACGCCTCCGTCCTCCTGCTGTGCTGTGCTGACAGCTGGCCCCCACTCATCGGGGTTTCACTGATCGTGATTTCACAATGCATAAATCACTTGTCACCGGGATCCTCGATTCTTTGATGAACAAAACTCCGACGACGCTCGATCCTTTGCCACCTGTCCTTGCAGATGGACGGTCCCTATTCCTCTGGGATTTCGAGACTTTCGATGTCTCGATTCACTTGTCCTCAGGAACTCTGATTTCCCGATGGCCAATATCCTGATGCCTCACCAGAATACTGACGCGTGTCCTGCCCAGATCAACGGCTAGGATTCTCTCTCCAATATCCCGATGACTTGTCCGAGATTTCTCCTCTGCACACTAGGGCTTAACCTCTGCGCGACTCTTATAGATCCGACGGCTGTCGGGTTTTCTTCTCAGATCCTACGGCTCAGATCTATTCTCCCTCTCTGCGCTCCTCCTGAGGCTTAACCTTCGTGCACCTTTTGCAGATACGATGGCTGACGGGTATCTGCTTCCAATATGACGGCTCAGATCACTTCTTTTGCACGCCTACTCCTATGCTTAACCTCTTCACAGCTTCTCCCGATCCAACAGCTGTCAGGATTTTCGAGTGAGATCCGACGACTCTTGGTCTCTTTCCCCTGTGGGCTCCTCTTGAGCTCCTCCTGGACGTGTAAACCAACGATCACTGACTCTTCTCCTCCCGATTATTGCTGCACTGCTATTCATTATTGTTGTCATCACTGTAACCACAACTGTACTTGCCATCAATGACAAGTATACGCTGATTCGATGTCTGTTAACTGAATTTGCCAACAGGGTTTTCGGGTTACAATCAGATCGCGGTCAACAAAAAGGATAAGGAAAAAACCGCTTTCACTATGTCTTGGGGTACATTCAGGTATGATACAATGCCTTTTGGTTTGACGAACACAGGTGCCACCTTCTAGAGAGCTATGGACATCGCCTTCGTCGGTGAAAGAGACAGATTCATGGTTATTTACCTCGATGACCTGACTGTGTTCTCTAAATCTGATGAAGACCACCTAATACACCTCTCGCAAACATTCGAGAAATGTCGAAAGTTTGGTTTGTCCTTGAACCCCCAAAAGTCTCATTTCATGATGCAAGAAGGTAAACTCTTGGGCCATATTGTGTCTCGGGACGGAATTAAAATCGATCCTAAAAGGGTTGAAGCTATAGACACCATAAATATTCCTAGAAACGTTAAAGAAATTCAGTCTTTTTTAGGAAAATTAATTTTTTTGATAAGGTTCATTATGGATTTTGCTAAAATCGTGAAATTGGTCACAGATATGCTCAAGAAAAATAACGCAGTCAAATGGATGATCGAAGCCAAAGCATCATTTGTTCGGATAAAGAAAGTTATAAGCGAAGCACCTGTACTAGCGAGCCCTGACTACCTGAAGGAGTTTTTGATTTTCTCATAGGCATATGAACACACAATTGCGGCGATACTCCTCCAAAAAAATGAGGAAGGTTTCGAGCAACCGATAGCATTCTTCAGTAAAAGTCTTAGAGATGCAGAATTAAAATATGATATAATGGAAAAACAAGCATACGCTATGGTAAAGGTGCTAAAATATTTCAGGACTTACGTGCTACACTCCAAGGTGATAGCATATGTACCTACCTGTGTTGTAAAAGACATATTGGTACAACCCGATAGTGACAGAAAGAGGGGTCGGTAGCTCGCCAAGATTCAAGAATTTGATTTGGAAGTGAAGCGGACAAAACTGGTAAAAGGACAGGGTTTAGCTAAGCTCATTGTTGAAACGAATTTCCAAGCACTCGGGATAAATAACCTTCAGGAATATGAAGAAGATGTGGACATATATGCTTTCGATGACCAAATATCTACGACTGAAATCGAAGAGAGGTTTGTTTCATCAAGATGGTATACAGAAATAGTCTCCTACTTATTGACCCTGAAGTGCCTTGATGATCTGTCTCCATCTAAGATCAGGACACTAAAGCTACTTGCGGTGAAGTACTGTATATCCGAAAGAAAATTGTATTGGAAGGACCCAATAGGATTCCTACTGGTTTGTCTAGTGGAATCTGAAACATAAAAGGTCATAAAAAATTTCACGAAGGGGTATGTGGAGGACATCACACGTGGAGGGAGACAACTTATAAAATCCTGAGAGCTGAATATTATTGGCCTAGGCTATTCTTAGATGTCAACTCCAAAGTCAGAGCCTACAACCCTTGTCAGTTGTTCACAGGCAAACAAAAAATCCCAGCTCTACCTCTGGTTCCGGTAAAAGTAGAAGCCCCCTTTCAACAATGGGGATTGGATTTTATAGGCGAAATCAAACCACATTCCAGCGCTCAACATAAATGGATCCTAACTGCCACATATTACTTCACCAAATGGGTGGAGGCCATTTCGACTAGAAAGGCAACCGATTCAGTGGTTATAGATTTCCTGGAAGAGAACATACTGTCCAGATTCGACTGTCCCCGAAAGATAGTCACGGACAATGCCCAGGCATTCAAGTCTATGGAAATGGTTAATTTTTTCCAAAAATATAACATCGTATTGGGCCACTCCACCGCATATTACCCTCAAGGTAATGGGTTATCCGAATCATCATATAAAAGTTTAATTACCATAATTAAGAAAGTGTTGAGTGAAAACAAAAAATCTTGGCATGTGCATCTCAAGTACGCTTTGTGGGAAAATCGGATAGGCACGAAGAAATCTATTGGAACTTCGCCTTTCCAAATGGTATATGGGACTGACGTGGTACTACCTATAAATCTAGCGCTCCCTGTGATGAAGCTCTGGCAAGATGAGAAAGAACAACCAAACCATGTCACAAGAAGAATAAATCAGTTGATTAAGGTTCAACAACACATGACCGAGGTGGATGAAAGGATGCAGAAATACCATGACAACATGAAAGCACTGCTCAACCATAAGGCTAAAAACAAAGACTTCCTCCCCGACGATTTGGTTTTGAAATGGGATGCTAGAAGGGAAGACTCGACAAAACATGGTAAATTTGATCATATCTAGTATGGACCGTTCAAAGTCTCAGCTTCTGAAGGGACCAATTCATTTCTATTAGAGAATTTGGATAGTAAAATCCTCAACGCCCCTATCAATGGGCGTTATTTAAAGCACTATATGCAATAAATGAGTTCTGAATCTCCACTGTATATACCGGTTTGTGTTTTCTGCTTTTTATAGCTTTTCGGTAAGTTCATTTTCATCGAAAATGAAACAGGTTTGTGATTTCCTAGAAGTAGAGATATGAAATTTCCAACACATCGAATCCCATAAATCTTGAAGGGCCTGATACTCTTCATGTTGTTCCTTATAGGATTCCGGCTTACAACCCAAACAACAAAAGGAGAAAACAAACGGTCATGTATAAGGAAATTGACTCACCCGGAACAGGTGACAAATTTTTTTAGAAGAGAACGAAATGGTAAGGTGAAGGTATGAATTTCCGAAGTATCTAGGTTTTCAAACGAATATCACTTAGACATAGCATGGTATCACGAGTATGATATATTCACCTGACATGTCTTTAAAAGAACAAATTTTACTGTGGATTCTAAAAGGGTTCACCCTAAAAAAATAAATAAAGAGAAGGGTTTACAAGAGTCAGGATTGAGTGTCAACGTCCAGTTTTTGAAGTCCAAAGCCTTCTCATTTTTCCTTTTCATCCCTGACCTTCTCTCCTTAAGCTCTGACACCTTCCCATACCCTCCACAGAGGAAGAAGAGGTTATGCTTTAGTTCTGGAAACTGGTGAACGAATCTTAGAAAATAAGTTGGCCTTCACGACTCCTCGGTCTCCTGCTGAAACAAAGTTATGCATAGGTTGATCCTAACTCTCTTAGGTCTTTTAATAGGTTTCAAATGGTTAATACTTGCTCAGAGGAAGACCCCTAGAAATAAATTCTCCCATAAAATTCCTGTAGACTAGGACATTTTGAAGGTCAAGAGAAAGTTGGTCCAGAGTGCTCAAAGCAAGGTGACATGCCACTGTAGCGAATATTACACATATATCACCCCTGGTACACTTTATACCAAATTGATTGCCCCCACTTAATTTTCCAAAAGTAAAATATAGGACAGATGGTGAAACGAAATTCATAATTGATTGCCCCCATCTAGTCCAAAGAGATGATGAAAGGAAATTCATAAAATGATTGCTCTCATCTCAACATTTAAATGCAAAATCACAGTCTGGAATGGTGAAAGGAAATTCAATAAAGGGAACCAGATAACTTCACCGGGGTACTGAACAGGCTCGCTGGCAGTGAAGAAATATCTAATATATCTGTAAGGTTGTCATACGTAAATCATATTACACTCTGGTAACTAGCCTTTTTGAAACTAGATCTACAACCCAAGTTCATGGAGGTTTCCCTGATTTAAAGCATGGAATTTGCTTTGTTTTGATGCAAGCTAAAACCTACAACACCTGTTGAATTTCCTAAGATCGTTTGGACCGTCTTAATCAGACCCGATGTCAGTCTCGAGAAAGGGAAAGTTGTCGAATGGACTGCAGTTGAGTTTTGAAAGCATGTCAAGTTTTGAAAGTTTTCCGGAAATAAAGTTGAAATCTCAAAGTTCCCTCTATATCCTCCTTCCAAACAAGTTTCACAGAAACAAGTTAATGAATCCATTGACCCAATACAGGCACTTGGTCTACTATTCTTCCCATCCCGCAAGGAGAAGAGATCCCTAGTTGGAGCTTATGTTGTAACGTATTATTTTATTGTTATACTCCTGGTTCAAAGGTTGGAGCCACCCTTCTTCCTAAATAAGTAAGAGGTTATAATTAAGCCCAAAAGCCGGATTTCGAGATCTCGCATATTTCACGATGTACCTACCAAGCCCCGGTATCCCGACGCACGAAGTAGCGATAAGGTTTAGTTCTAACCACCGTTATCGAGCCTCTAAGTAAATATCATTTGATGTCATCACCTCATGCTCTCATGTTTCAGGAGTTGCTCATCGAACACTTTTCGAACCTCCGAGATGTGAAGTTGCGAAGTCTTTTCAAGTCACTCAGGTAAATATTAAGAATAATATTTTAAATTGTAGTTAATCTCTATCGTGATTTCGTGACTCGACGATTCTTTCCTTAAAACACAACACCTTTGTAACTCTGATCCTCGAAGTCGCAATATTCATTAATTAATATGGGTTAATTAAAACCTTAAGTTAAATCGAAAATTATAAATAATCTCTCGCCATCGCGATTTCGGGATTTTGGGTCTCAAAGGCTAGAAGTGAAATCGTCCGATACGACGAGCGCCGAAAAGGGGATAAAGAACTAAAAGCACGAAATTAAGGGAGCTAAGATGGATTAATTAATTCCTTGAGTATCTTTTACCATACAATCTACAGATGAAGCTTTTAATGTTTCTTCTTTTTTCCCAAGTTACAAGTCGTCAAATATTTATGGCATTTATTTGAATTTCACTAAAGTGATTGACAATAAGATCCCACTTATTTGCTAAAATCTTTCCATTAAACTATTTAACCGTTCCGTCGACAAGGACTAGCACTAACTTAAGTGTTTAAGCAGAGGGTTGTCTTTCATTATCTCGACTTTTCTTTCTACTGTGTGCAGAGCTATTTCACAAGGATAACTCCTGTCCGTGTTTTCAATCTTTTGCGACAAGGGATCTAATTGCAAGGTCATACACCATGGCTCCATGAAAAGTGCCCAAGGAAGTCGTCGAGAGCTTAGGCCAAGGTTCAAAGATTGTTTCTGATACTTCGCCTCGAAGTATCAATACTATTAAAACATGGACACATGTTTCCAATATTTTGCAGCCCGAGGTGATAAATTGCTTGAATGATTCCTGCGATGAGGAGAACCATGACATGTCCACCAAATAAAAAATTGTTTCTCAAGCGGAGATTCACAAAATAGCAACAAGGCCACGACTTATCCCCTATTATGATATGGTCAGATGGGCACTGGACCATGTAGACCTCCTGACCAGAACGATTTTCAATGAACAAAGGGAAACAGTTGGGTCTTTCAGACCAAAGCACCTACAGGCAATGTATAAATTGTCACCCACTCCAAATCGTATTTACAATACTGAATTCCTAGAGGAGTTCAAAAAGAAGGAATGCGAGCAGTTCAGAAAAAAATTATCTGATCTAATCAAAGACTGGGTTTCACACCCCGCAAAATTCAGGGTCGATACTCATGGAATTTATTCAATCTCCTCTTTAGAGCCACAATTCAAGTATGTAGAAATGATGGCCTGTAGACTGTACGAGAAGGAGGACACAACTCAATTTTTTCTCCCATGGGTGCCACTCATTTATACAGTCGTTGAAGTTTTTTCTTTCGACTGGGCCAAAATGATGTCGGACAGTCTTACCAGTCAAATTATTGAATATCGAGTGTAGAAAGCTAGCAGGAGAACATCTTCATTCTTTATGTCTGCCTACATCGTGGACTCTATTTGCTTCATGACACCTTTCCCATTGATGAGCTAGATATAGACTCCATTTGATGCTGAGCCTATCCATGTCTACCACTCGAAGCTTTGGGAGGATAAGGCCAAAGATTTCATCTACGAGATTTTTAACTGGGTAATGGTATCAATGCATGTTGCTATCTTCGACCATTCGCCTCCCTGGATTTTAGATAACATCACAACCAACCTGAGAAATGTAGCAGATTGGTATATAGAAGCAGAGTATTCATACATCAGGGTTTTCGGCACCTTCGTTCCCCCCCATGTTTTGCCATTATTTTTGCTAGATAAGCTAATATGCCGCTAGATCGCCAGGCAAGCTATGCTTAGTGGAATAAGAAAGGATCTCAAAGGACTATCGAAGAAGGTATGGCCATCCTTCCCTATTCACATTGGGTCGTACTCTTTATTAGATTTTGGTCATGACAAAGCCTAGGCCATGACTTTGGGGGAAATGAAGTTGGTGAACATGGAGTTCAAAAAGCACGAACCAAATAAGGTTGTGAGTAATCACTTGGTGAATTTTGTCCTGAAGAGATACGCACATGAGGATTCACCCCATGATGAAATATTCTGAGGTGCGAGGTCCTACTCTGAAGTCTTGAGCGAGATTCAGGCCTTGCCACCCAAATATATGGCCAATTTCCTCAAATTCAAGGAGCATCGGAAGAGTTGGCTCCCCCCAATTTTACAGGGAAAACCCCCAAAGCTTCCATACGTACAGCAAATAGAAGCCAAAGGATCAAAGAACTCAAGTCCTGGCAAGGAGAAAAATCGGGAAGGGACACAAGAAAAGGATACCTCAGAACAGGGAGTCGAAGTCCTCAATCGAGGAGATAAAAACCCAGAGGCAGTTGCGCCAGGAAAGTGGGTACTAAGTCAAGCTGAGATACCCTTACAAAAGGCAGGCAACACCTCACCGACCACATCAAAAGAGACGGTCACAGACACTACCCCTAAACAATTATCCAAGGAAATCAACAGTCTGATTGTTGTCATCACACCCTTACAGTTCACAAAGGGGAATCCCGATGCGGGATGGATTTTCAATGAAGAGATAACGCCCATTTCTGTGGAAGAGTTACCTCGAAACAAATTTTTCTTTGATAAGAAAAGGAAGGCCGTAGTGAAGCAAGAATCGTATCAAAAAGCGGGCACAGTGGCTAAAAGGTTTAAAATCCTGACAGAAGGAAAGGTCATAGAAGAGGAGGAATTCGCTGACGAGATAGCAGGAACACTGGGGGCTTACGCTACAACCAATCAATACTCAGTCGGAACTTTGAAGGCCCAATTAAAATGAAAGAACCTCTTGATCGGTAAGTTGGAAGCTAAGGTGGCTACAATGGCAGCAAATTCTAGGGATGAGATGAGCAAAAGCCTCGAGCAAGCCCGAATAGCCGATCTGCAGGAGATCGAGAAACTTAGATCCGACCTTGAGTAGGTGCGCCAGTCGACTCAAATTAGCCAAACGTAGGTAAGCCAGCGTGAGCAACAAATTATACAGTTACAATTGAAATTGGATGTTGCTGAAAACCAGGTTTTAGACATAAAGGTTTTTCAAGCCCAAGCTATCGAAATCCGACATAAGGTATCAGCGGCTCAACAAGACTTGCTTGCAAAAGTGGGAACTATTCAACATCACTTTCAGACGATATATCAAATGCTAGAAGATATATCTTTGCGAGAAAGAGAAGCTGGGGCGGCTCGGGTTGATTTCCAGGATGCTGTGATAGCCACAACGAACGTAGAGGCGGTCAGTAGCTCCAAATTATCCATCGGAGAACAAACCAGAGGGAATATATTATTAAAGGCTTGGGAGCAAAATATATCAGAGAGCAGGGGAAGAGCTAAGGAGGTGAGAAATTCTTGTGAAGAAACATTCACCTTGATAAATAAATATTTGCTAGACCTTGATAAGGAAGGCAGTGTTGGGACGCTGGGAAAAATCAATATAGAAAAACACCTGATAGATATCAATGAAAATGCAGAAAAGGAGCAAGATGAAATATCCCAAATAGGCTAGGTTGATATGGTCCAAGTGGACAAATGGCTAGTACAACCAAACCTACAATTGTGGTCTATCGTCATGGAAGACCGACAAGTGGGAAAAAGGTTGCCACAGTTGGCGAAGAGTTATTACACCTTTGAGAACAACAACCAAGCAGAGCCTTCTAGGTTGATAGCCCAGTTGGTTGAAAGGTGCATCAATTGTATTGAGCAGGTGAAAGGGCAGGCTTCTGGTGTTAAATAACGACATATGTCAATCTGTTCTATTTCTGGAGCTAGAAGAGCAAATAAAGGAAGGCATTTCGCCTGCATGGGGGAAGAAAAAGAGCGAAGAAATGAAATGCTTCCTTTCCTCAATTGTAATCAAAGGTTTCTAGAATGAATGAAATTTGAAGTGTTTTTTAGGCTTGTATAAATAAGCATTTTGAAGAAAAACCAAGGGGCTTTATTCTTTTGGGCAGATTGTAATAGAGAAATTTTCCATCGCCAGGAATTAATACAAAGCGAATTGAAGACTCCATATTCCGTCAATATTGAGTTATGTGCTTTCTTCTATTATTTCATGCTTCATGACATTTTTATATGCATCTTTGATGAATGCTCTGATTGCAATTTGGTACAACCTCTACTATGGCAATCATGTTTTAGTTATCTAATTATTTGCAGCTTTTCCTCTGTATCGGCTATTAGCAGGTACAAGACCTATGGATTACTTAGATCTCTATATTTTACGCTTCATTAAAGTGTCTCTCTTCTTTTTCTTCTTCTGTTACAGCGTGAGATTCCTCTTGAAATGATGCCTCACATTGTCTGACAACTTTATGTTTTTCTTTCGTTTCATGCATGGTTCCAAATTTTTAACTCAGTTACGAAAGACGACCTTCAATTTGTTAAACTATTAATTTGTCTCACGGGATTTCTTTTTCTCTCGTATAAATAAAAAAATTGAATCAACAACTCACAAAAAAAACAACAGCCTCTTAAATCTCTGTTCCTTAAATGACTGTCCCTGTTACAAGGAAACCTCACATAGAACTCGACCTCTCAGACCAAACCAACATCACCTTAAACCTCTTTGACACTATCCTAAGAACTGCAACCACCCGGTTCGAACTAGAACGTTCATGGGAAGCCATTGAACGAGACATAACCATGCAAGAACAAGTGGAAGTTAGACACATACAACTTAGAAATCAACTATAGTTTTTATTCCAGTTGTTTGCTCCTTCCCTTATCTTTTACCCTTTTTTGGATGCCTAGACTCTATACTTCCTAGCCTTAAGTACAGACTCTGGAACAACATATTTCTGGCGCCGTTGCCCGGGACGGAGAATCATAGTCACTTTCCCCTGAGAGAACGACATTTCCAAGTTTCATTTTTGATATATAGGTCCATGATATAAACACTCATTGTTAATCCATATATAGGTCCATGATATAAACACTCATTGTTATAATGTTGACATAAATTCCAATCTTTACTTTGTCGATTAGAGGGCACAATTTTGGCAACAATTTAATGTTTTTAGTTCCATGAAATTTCTTTTGTTTCTTCAACAACATTAAGCATTAAACATGAGGGGTTGGAAATGGTGATGTCAAACATTTACTCTTTCACACATGTGCATAATCCCAATCTTCATGTCTACAATATGTGGAGGGTTATTCAAGGTTTCAAGACTTTCTTCATATTTTCCTACTTTAATCTTCTAATGGTCATGTTAATCCATATAGAGGTTCATAATATAAACACTCATTGTTCTAATGTTGACATAAATTCAAATCTTCACTTTGTCGATTAGAGGACACATTTTTGGCAACAATTTAATGTTTTTAGTTCCATGAAATTTCTTTTGTTTCTTCTACAACATTAAGGATTAAACATGAGGGGTTGGAAATGGCGATGTCAAATATTTTATAATATTTTTTCATAGCATTACCCTTATTTTCATTATGTCTTTACATTTTATAATCCATATAGAGGTTCATGATATAAACACTCATTGTTATAATGTTGACATAAATTCCAATCTTCAATTTGTCGATTAGAGGGCACAATTTTGGCAACAATTTAATGTTTTTAGTTCCTTGAAATTTCTTTTGTTTCTTCAACAACATTAAGGATTGTTTCTTCACGTCTTTTGTTTCACATGTTCAAATATAAATGTAACAATTTGACCTCGAAATATTAGGTTGAGGTTCATCCATATACATATAGATAGACATGAATTTGGGTACCTTGGAATTCTAATGAAATACAAAGGACCAAAATATTTAAGGACTCCTTCTTTAATATTATAATTTTATATTCTCAAAACCTAGTGTTGCATTTTTATTTAGGTCATCATCATATTTTTCTTATAGTTTCCTATGTAAACCTATTATTTCAACCTCCTTTGTTGGTTCCTCATGAACAAATTTCATAATTTTGTCATTGATGAGAGAAACCAATGTTATGGCCCCAATTACTTGCCACTCATGTTCTTCAATATCATACTTGATTCACATAACCTCATTAAGCATAGATGAAGGATAATTTCCTTTCACTTTGATTTA
>ML825340.1:26936-43161 GCA_009831015.1 Picea engelmannii | reverse complement strand
ATAGTATTTGACCCTTCTGGAATGCTGTGAATAGTGCCATGAATGACTTCATTGCTGTTTTGCTGATGTAGAGTTCTTGTCGCTATGTGCAGATGATGTGGAGTTCTTGTCGCCATGTGCTGACGAAATTTCAGTGATAACACCACATATTACTAATATGCCAAAGGGATCATCTACTAATATTCCAAAGGGATCCACAAGGGTAACATTGTTTCTTCCTGCATCCCATACTAAAACCACATACTACTAATATGCCAAAGGGATCTTAGCAAGTTGATCCATTGCCCTCACTAGTTCCTCCATCATTTCTACATATTTCATATGAGACATAGCATGTTAGTATCTCATCTTCAGTAACTTTTGTATAGGACACTGGTTGTTCTTTTAATTAAACTCCAATCCAACTTATATTCCACAGGAAAATATTAGAGGACCAATCTATAACAATGTGTCATCTTTTTGTTTCTCTAGATCATGGATCTAACTATGCATGTTGGATTTTGTTACTGGCTCGAGTTCTTGCTATGGATTTATCTCTAGTTCCTAGTTATGTTATCATGTAGCAATTGTTAATATTATGGTAGTTGCGGGAGGTATTTACCTCCACGTGTGAACCTAATGAGAATAGAAGACTCCGAGAAGCAAGAGAAACCCTAATGAATTGGCTAATAACCCTAGAAGCCTTGTCGGCTCAAGAAGATAATTTATATTAGGCTATTAGCCTCCAAGAGAAGAAGTCAGCTAGAATTAATAACAATATACTGAATAGACACATACCTAGAAGGAGAAGTCGACCCCAACAAACTGGAAGGATTACTATAAATACAGGGTGCCAGTTCTCATTTGTCACATCTCAGAATTACAGTTCTGTAGTTTGGTGTGCACTGCAGTTGCAGTTTGGTGCACAGGTTTGGAGGAAGAGCTGGTGCAGCTGCAGCAACAACAAGTTCTCAGTTTTGGCTTGAATATCTCTTGGCTAGGGTTTGGAACATCTGATCAGCTTTTTTTGATGCGCTATCCTTGGGGATTGATGCACTACTCTTTGTTTGGCTATCTAGCCTAGGGTTTGCTTCCGAAGGAGTTCTCAGTCAAGGTTAAGGTGCTCAGAGGGAGGCTTCGACCTATGGTTGGGTGACGAAGGTATCGTCAATGGTAAAATGAGCACACCATCTTCTATATTCTAACAGGTTATGGCCCCACACCCCTTCAGTCAACCTAAAACACTGGAAGGAAACATAGCCGCTAGATATCGAGCTCGTTGAGGAACTGCCGCTAGGGTTACTAGCAGGAGCAGCTTCCAAAAGCATTGCAGCTAGGGTTACCAGCAGAAGCAGTTGCATAAACCCTAAACCTCTTGTCGAGGAACCTTAAGTGATGAGATTGACCTAATCTCTGGATATATTAGTGCACCCTAGCCCAACGCATCTCCTGGTACTCTCAGAAGGCCAAGACATGAAGTTTGGATTTCTGGTCAAATCTAGGGTTTGGCCAAGTCAAGCAAGCCATGACGAACTCTATGAAGTCTGAGAACAAGTTAGATGGAGCTTCTAACTTTAGAGCATGGAAGACAAGGATTGACCTCATCCTTGCTAAGAATAAAGTGCTGGATATTGTGAAAGGAAAGATCGTGAAGCCAAAATTTAAAGAAGGAGAAGAGAAGGAACCGCAGAACGTTGTAGCTATGGAGAAATTCAAAGACGTTGACATCAATGCCATGAGTATCATAGTGGATTCTATAAAAGACCACTTGATACCCTACATCTCCCATCTTGACTCATCGAAGAAGATGTACGATGCCCTAACAAATCTCTTCTCAGTCAGAAACATTGGACAAGTTATGAGTCTGAAAAATGAGCTCCGTGACATGAAGATGAATGATGACGACAACATAACATCATACTTTGTAAGGATCTCCCAGTTAAGAGATCAACTACAAACTATTGAAGAGATCACTTCAAAAAAGGAATTGGTGAACATAGTACTCAATGGTCTTCCCAAGACATGGGATGCATTTGCCGCAAGCATGAAAACAAGGAAGGAGTACCCGACATTTGAAGAACTTTGGACTTGTTGTGCTCAAGAAGAATCAAGGATCAATGCAAAAGAGAAACCTTAAAAGAAGTACGATGATCAAGCCTTCACAACAAGATTCAAGAACTTCAGGGACGAAAGAAAGTTCGATTCAAGAAGGAAGCCAAAACAAAGAAAAGACATTTCATAAATACAGTGCTTCAACTGTCAAAAGTACGGTCACTACAGGAATCAATGTCCCGAGCTAAAGAAAAGAAAGGAGAAACACGAAGCATCGATTGCCAAAGAAAAGGAACCTACAAAGAAGACTAAGCAGGATGGAAGAGACTTCTTCTACTAAAAGGTAACAACACTCTTCTTATTTTCTTATACATATCTTGCTTACATCGTCTTTGTACATATCTTGTATATCTATCTCTTGGAAGATAATGTGTTCCAAGAAGAGCTATACCTATGGAAGACCAACAATATAAGAATGAATATCATTAGATCTTACACATGAAAGAATGAAATATATCATGTGAAAGCTATTACAAGATAAGCCAAAATCAGAATCAATCATGAAGAGACTTAGAAGTTAGACATCAAGAGAAATTGGAGAAATACTTATGACGACAAATAAAATGGAAGCGTGGACTATGTTAGACAAAGAGAGCCAATTATATATTTTAGAAGACAATAAGGATGCAGATGAAGTATGGACTCTATCAGATGAAGGGAGCCGATTATATGCACTCTTACATGAAGCAAGGATTAGGAGGGAGCTAATCCTATGATCCATTGAAGATGATGAAATGTATATATCCATGGTAGCAGTCATGAAAGACAGTACGTGTTCAGCTCAACTGCAGAAGAAAACCTCTTCAAAGAGAAGCCTTAAAGCATTCATGGTTGTCCATCCAGATCCGTGATCCTATGATGAAAGGTAGAAGTGGAATCTCTAGGGCATGGAATCTATAAGACACTCCATGGACCCAAAAGTAAAAGAAAAACATGAAGAGGAACATAAGGATTCCAAGAAAAAAAGAAGAACCAGAACAACCAATCATTCTATCAAGAATCACAAGATTACCAGCCTGATATGAACTCACTAAAAGAAATCAAACAGAAGAACTGGAAGTCGTGATGAAGAACAGTGTACGGAAGACTTACGAATGAAAGCATTGCAAGATCCAGAACCAGAGGTTCTCCCAGATGGAGGGAGAAGACTATGTTGATTGATTGTTCCAAATACACCAGACTTATCTCTATATAAGTCATTATATTATCCGCAACATCCATGAGTTAGAATTCTACATCAGATGAATGCAAAGAATGTTCTCCAGAGAAATTGAAGTAAGAGCGTATGAAGAGAAATCTTAAGACTTTGAGGCATACCAGAAAGATACTCCTGTATGCAAATAAGAAGATGACAACTTGGTGGAGAACCTCCAGTGCACAACAGAAGTGTGGTGAAGATTTACTATAACATCAATATGACTACTCAGAAGATCAGATCTCATGATGACAGAAGAAGTACCACATGGATATGTTCCAGTTCTCCAACTATGATATACTCTATTGTTCATATCTACATGAAGCCTTCACAGTATTCCAGACTAAAGTACAATCATTACATTATCCATGATGAAGTCCAGAAAGGAGAAAGTGATTCTCCAATACATATCTCCGTAGATGAGTAGATAAGCATACATTTTGGTAAAGCCTCTATTCAAGATGAAAGAACTTGCATACTCAAGCTAGAGCTTGTGGAAATGACTCTCTTAGCTGTAAGGGAAGACTCTCCAAACTAGAAGAAGGTATGCAAACATTTATTTTTGTGATTGAAATAACTCTCCAGTTAGGAGGGAGCATTGAAAATATTATTTATCTTTGTAATTGAAAAATAGTCCAAATTGGACAGATGCTTTCCTGTTCAGAAAATGGATTGAGATTTCTAACGGACAATGAATTTCCATTGTAGTTAACATGGGAGGCAGACTGATTGCTGATGTATCATAGACAACAACTTCCCATTATGGGGAGTGGTCTAGGACAGTCATTCTTCTTGGTAGTCACTCTGAGTAGTGGTCAAGTAGAATGGTTTGCCTCGCCAGGCAGTCATTCTTTCGAAGTTCACAGTTGTGAGCAGTTTCAAAGAATCATCTGTTTTGGAGGTTGATGTAGGACAAACATTCCTCGAGGGTTATACATTCTCTCCAGGTTACACTTTAGTGTCGGAGGAATGGCCCAGGGTGGGGAATGGTCCGGACAGTTATTCCTCGAGGACAGACTCATTCTCTCCAGGTTACACTTTGTTTAGTGTCAGAAGAATGGCCTAGTGTGGGGAATAGTCCAGGCTCAACAATCAGGGACAGTTATTCCTCGAGGGCAGACTCATTCTCTCCAGGTTACACCTTGTTTAGTGTCAGAAGAATGGCCCAGGGTGGGGAATAGTCCAGGAAAGTCATTCCTTAGGGCACACTCATTCCCTCTAGGTTACACTTTGTTTAGTGTCGGAGGAATGGCCTAGGGTAAGGAATGGTCCAAACATTTCTCGAGGGAAGACTCATTCTCTCCAGGTTACACTTTGTTTAGTGTCGGAAGAATGGCCCAAGGTGGGAAATGGTCCAGGTTCAGAAATAAAAAACAATCCTTCTTCCTTGGTTGAGAAGAATGGGGCAGATAGCCCATTATTGATATTCTATATTGAGGGCATAAATTCTTTTAGACCTCACAGATGTGAGTGAAAGATTGGCCCAGATGATTATTATTGATGTTTTATACTGAGGGCAGACACTCTTTCAGATCTTACAGACGTGAGTGAAAGATTGGCCCAGTTGATTCAGTTTTTATCATTACAATGTTTCTATGCAGATGAAGACTACTGTGGTGGCAGACATTCTTTCAGATCTCACAGACGTGAGTGAAAGATTGGCCCGGATGACACAATTTCTATCATAACATTGTTTCTATGCAGGATGATCTCAGATGTTTGTTATGAAGACTATATGACAGTAGATGAGGACTACTGTGGTGAATATGTTTCACCGTTCACAACCTTACGTTGCTGATCAAGTACTTGTGTGTTACTTGATGTGGTAGTTAACCACTAGATTGTAGTTATGTACTACTATGAGTAGACACAGGTGTGTTCTATTCTTGAAGACTATTAGCATATTATTGGAGATGATGATCATTCAAATGAATGATGAACATAGATTTTCCAGATGAAAAATAGTTCTGAGCCTTTACTCCTCTTGTATCACTCTATGGTGAGAGTGACTTATCCAACATCATATCAAGTATGGTTTCGAGAGATGATGCAGTTGATGGTGATGATGATGCTCATGATCTAGTCATGAAATAGTCTAGATGACTATATTGATGCTACCGGGTAAATAGTATATTTTGTGCTCAAGTCCATTACCTGTAAATACCTCTCTAGCTAGGAGGGAGTGTTAATATTATGGTAGTTGCGGGAGGTATTTACCTCCACGTGTGAACCTGACGAGAATAGAAGACTCCGAGAAGCAAGAGAAACCCTAATGAATTGGCTAATAACCCTAGAAGCCTTGTCAGCTCAAGAAGATAATTTATATTAGGCTATTAGCCTCCAAAAGAAGAAGTCAGCCAGAATTAATAATAATATATTGAACAGACACATACCCAAAAGGAGAAGTTGGCCCCAACAAACTGGCAGGATTACTATAAATACAGGGTGCCAGTTCTCATTTGTCACATCTCAGAATTGCAGTTCTGCAATTTGGTGTGCAGGTTTGGAGGAAGAGCTAGTGCAGCTGCAACAACAACAAGTTCTCAGTTTTGGCTTGAATATCTCTTGGCTAGGGTTTGGAACATCTGATCAGCTTTTTGTGATGCGCTATCCTTGTGGATTGATGCACTACTCTTTGTTTGGCTATCTAGCCTAGGGTTTGCTTCCGAAGGAATTCTCAGTCAAGGTTAAGGTGCTCGGAGGGAGGCTTCGGCCTATGGTTGGGTGACGAAGGTATCATCAATGGTAAAACGAGCACACCATCTTCTATATTCTAACAACAATTCCACAAGAGGATGTGTGAATGACCTCCTTTTACTAGGACCAATTGGTTCCTAGCATGGAAACAATGTTATTATGTTGCACATGCTTACCAACACTCTATCAATGCAACAACTTCATTTGGATGACCTCTTTAGTGTGTAATCATAGCACCTTGTATAATTGGCTCAAAAATCAAATTTATTTGTTTTGCTCAAAATTCATTTTTTTTTTTAAATAAATTGTTGTCGTCTCAATTGGACAACCCCATAAAAAATCTTGTGAAGAACTTGCTATACAAATCACGAAAATTGTATAGCAAGTTCGTTGCAATATACCTTGGTTTCATCTTAGTTGCGACGAATTTGCTATACAAATCATGAAAATTGTATAGCAAGTTCATTGCAATATACCTTGTGTTTGTCGCTCTTGCGACGAAACCTTCAAAAGCTAATTCGTCACGAACTTTGTTACATTTGTCTATCTTGTGACAATCTGCCTATTGTCAGGTGTGCGATGATCTCCCTTTATTGTTTCTCTTGTGACGATATCTTTACATTGTCTCATTTGTGACGATTTTCATCATTAGTCACGCTTGCGACGATTTCCCTACTTCGTCACGCTTTCGATGATTTCCATACTTAGTTGTTCTGGCGACGATATTTCTTCTTTGTCACAATTGTGACAACTCCTTCTTGTCATCACTCTTGTGACGTTAATTCAGGTTCGTCGCACATGCCACGTCACACGAAACAACGTTTGGGAGACCCAAGATTCGTTGCAATATCCATGACATAACATCACAAGAGAGTCGAAATAGCCGTCACAAAATGACCCAAATTTTCCAGTGCTTAATGCAAAACTGATCGTGGTTTATCTCCTAACCCACCATCCTCTGATTCATCAAAATTCCATGAATCTTTGTGCATAGAAATCATGTTTTTTTTAGTGTAAATGCACTACTAATTGTACAAACAAGTTATACATATTGGAATGATCAATTTATAGTTTAAATCCTAAATTATTGATCCTTATCCAAATGTGGGCGTGCAGTTTAATATATCAAACTTAAAAAAATTGACATTTTGGTTTTACAATGCAATTCTTATCCTTTATGCACACTATGTAGTTTTATGTATCAAAATGACAATATAAGTTTATAAACATGTGTGAAACCACAAACTACAGTGTATGAAAGATCATGAACCACCAAAGTTGGCTCAAATTTTAGACTAGGGCGTGAATTTGAGGCTGACACAGTTTCCCCTTCAAATCTACATGAAATCCCAATTCTAGGTGCATGTAAACAACCTCTCTTGTTCTTCAATTGAACTTTAGGTGCATAGGTGAATTTACCATTTATGTAAATCCATCTTAAAACTTATAAAACAACTTTTGGAGTTATAAGGAAGCTTGGGCATGCATTTTCATTTAGTCACTTAGTATAGTTTATACCTTGTAAATTGCACGACAAACTTTGTCTCTTTTGCACAACCACCCTTTTTAAACTTGCAATTACAAAATAAAACACATGAGCAGGTCTACTATGATAAACCACATCCTCAACAACTTGCACAACTCAAATCTCTTGCCTTTTTTTGCACATAAGAGTCTTTTGTGAATCTTAATGCAAAACTAACCTTGGTTTATTTCCTAAACCACCATCCTCCGATTCATCAAAATGACATGAATCTTTGTGCATAGAAATCATCATTTTTGGAGTGTAAATGCATTACTAATTGTACAAACAGGTTATACATATTGAAATAATCAATTTACAACTTAAATGTTATGACCCAAGGGGAGAACCTAAATTATTGATCTTTAACCAACTATGGGCGTGCAGTTTAATATAGCCAACTTTAACAATTTGACATTTTGGTGTTATAAAGCAATTTTTATCTTTTATGTAGACCAAGTAGGTTTATGTCTCAAAATGCCAATATAATTTTATAAACAAGTGTGAAATCATAGACTACAGGTTATGCAAGATGAACCACCAAAGTTGGCTCAAATTTGAGACTAGGGCATGCATTTGAAGCTGAGGAAGTTTTCCCTTCAAAAATTTACATGAAATCTCAATTCTAGGTGCACGAAAGCAACATCTCATGTTCTTCAATTTAACTTTAGCTGCATAGGTAAATTTACCATTTATGTAACTCCATCTTAAAACTTATAACACCACTTTTGGGGATACAGAGAAGCTTGGGCATGCATTTTCATTGAGTCATTTAGTATAGTTTATACCTTGCAAATTACAAGGCAAAATTTGTCTCTTTTGCACATCCACCCTTTTTAAACTTGTAATTGCAAAATAAACAACATGAGCGGGTTTACAATGATAAACCGCATCCCCAACAACTTGCACACCTCAAATCTAATGTATAATACAACATTGAGTCACTTTGTACAAAGCGTTTATACATTTCCGGGGTTTTACTATGCATATATTTCTTAATTTTGTACATAAGAGTCTTTTATGATTCTTAATGCAAAACTGACATTGGTTTATCTCATAACCCACCATCCTTTGATTCATCAAAATGCCATGAATTTTTGTGCATAGAAATCATCATTTTTGGAGTGTAAATGCACTACTAATTGTACAAATAGCTTATACATATTGGAATGATAAATTTACAAATTAAATCCTAAATTATTGATCCTTAGCCAACTTTGGGTGTGCAGTTTAATATAGCCAACTTTAACAATTTGGCACTTTGGTTTTACAATGCAATTTTTATCCTGTATGCACACCAAGTAGGTTTATGTCTCAAAATGCCAATATAAGTTTATAAACATGTGTGAAATAACAAACTACAGTTTATGCAAGACCATGAACCACCAAAGTTGGCTCAAATTTGAGACTAGAGCATGCATTTGAGGCTGAGGAATTTTTCCCTTCAAATTTACATGGAATCTCAATTCTAGGTGCATGAAAGAAACCTCACGTTCTTCAATTGAACTTTAGATGCATAGGTAAAATTTTCATTTATGTAACTTCATCTTAAAATTTATAAAACAACTTTTGGAGCTACAGGGAAGCTTGGGCGTGCATTTTCATTTAGTCACTTAGTATAGTTTATACATTGCAAATTACAAGGCAAAATTTGTCTATTTTGCACAACCACCCTTTTTAAACTTGCAATTTAAAAATAAACAAAATGAGAAGGTCTACTAAGATAAACCACATCCCTACCAACTTACACAACTCAAATCTAAGGTATAATACAAAATTGGGTTACTTTTTACAAATAGTTTTTGCATTTCCAGGGTTTTACTATGCATCTCTTACCTATTTTTGCACAAAAGAGTATTTTATGACTCTTAATGAAAAACTTGTTGATTTTTCAATAGTAAAGGATTAATTATGAAGTTCATTCCATTTTAGCATTTTACTTAAACCATAAACAACTGTGTTGCAACAACCAAGATCACAAGAAGAAACACCATGCACAAGTACAAAATAAGTATCATGGGAAACCCTTCTCAACAAGGGAAGAAAACCCAACCAATCCTTTGCTATATTCTTCAAGAGAAAGACCTCCACCACCAAGAAAACCTAGCACACAAAAGGGTGCTCACAAACCCTAGAAGACTAGTGCCCAAGAGAGGTGCACACTTTTCCCAAGAAGATGTACTTGCTGAAATTTCCAAACTCACACTTGAGATATGATTCCTCAATGGGGAAATTAAATTTACTTATATTAGACTGAACCTGTCAACATAAGTGTCTATTGGCACAACAGGTCCAACCTCACTAACTCACAATATAATTAATAATTACCAGATTAATTATCTTTTACATTAATGATCTTTTACATTAAGGTGGGGCCAACCTGTACCCTTTACATTACAATTAGGGTTACAGGTAAGTCTGACTCTTGAACAATATAGCAAGGGATCTCATACACCCACTAGTGCTCAACCACTAGGTGCACATCCATAGGGATTTCCATATCTCTATCTCACTGCGTCTCACATGAGAACCACACTCACTAGTGCTTAACCACTAGGATCATGTTCACCTGTGCTCATCCACAGGCACGTCCAACTCAGCGGATCTTCTTTCCCATTGCATTACACAGGAGAGTCATCTGGATTTCATTGTCTCAACTCTCTGCTCAGAGGAGGATAATACATCGTTTTCATCTATGTCTCATAACGATACACCCAGCTCATGGGAATTCAAACATTCACCTTGAGCTCAGCCACAGGCACATCCAACTCAGTAGATCTCTTTCTCACTGCGTTACAGAGGAGAATCATCTGGAGTTATTCTCAACTCTGTGTAAGGAGGAGGCCATCACTACGTTCCAGTTCTATCTCAGATAGGAACCACAAACCCATCTCAGGGGCTCTCTCTCAGGTCTATCCTGGAGGATGTCTCATGTAGTTGTAATCATCAACACTCCCTCTCAACTAGGGAGGCATTCTCCACCAGGCCAAGTCTCTCACGGAAATACTCAAACTTTTTCTTGGCAAGCGGTTTGGTGAATATATCTACAATATACTCATGGGTAGGAAGATATTGCACGTGTATTGTCTTCCTTTGCACCATGTCTTTGATATAGTGATATTTTATCTCGATGTGTTTTGATCTATCATGAAACACAAGGTTCTTGGAGAGCTTCACATAGCTTTGGTTTTCACAATGAATAGTAGTAGGATCCATCTCATGATCGAATAAGTTAGTCATAATTTTTTGAAGCCACACTACTTCGTGGACTGCTACACTCAATGCAATGTACTCTGCCTCTGCGGTACTCAATGCAATAGATCTTTGTTTATTTCTACACCAAGAAACCATGGCAGACCCTAAAGTGAAGCAACACCCAAAGGTGTTTTTCCTGTCCACTGCGCTCCCTTCCCAATCTGCATCGACATATCCCCGCAGACTCAAGTCTACACTAGAGGCATATCTTATACCATAACCAACTGTGCCTTGTAAGTATCTCAATACATGTTTTGTTGTTATCCAATGTATCTGTCTCGGTTGGCTCATAAATTGGCTAAGCACATTCACTGCATAGCATATATCTGATCTGGTGTTAACTAGATACATCGATGATCCAATCAACTATCTGTATAAGTGTGGATATACCTCTCTTGAATCAGTATCACTCATCTTCTTCAAATCCATCACCATTGGAGTAGGCATGGATTTTCATTATGCCATACCAAACTTTTTCAATATCTCCACAATATATTTTCCTTGACTCAGGAAAATATCATCTGTCCTCTTCCATACTTCTAGTCCCAAGAAGTAGTGCATCAAGACCAAATCCTTCATTTCAAGTTAGCAGTCAATGCTCGTTTTCATTCATCAATGATTCTCTCTAAATCGGTGAGGAAAAGATAGTCCACATATAGGACCAATATCAAACACTCATTGCCATCAATGTGATAATACAAGTTTTGATCAACAACACTTTTGTTGAAGTCCAAACTCATCAACAATCCATCCATTTTCTTGTACCAAGCACATGGTGCTTGCTTTAGACCATATAGGGATTTCTTCAACCTGCACACATGAGATCTTTCGTTGTGTATAATGAATCCTTATGGTTGCTCGATATAAACTTCTTCCTCAATTTCACCATTGAGAAAGGTTGTCTTTACATCCATCTGGTGTAGCTTCCAACCCATGGACGAAGCTAATGCAATGATAGAACGGATGGAAGTGTATCGGGATAATGGAGAAAAATTCCCGTCATAGTCAACTCCCTCTACTTGTGAGAACCCTCTGGCTACAAATATTGCTTTATATTTTTCGATGCTTCCATCAGCTGTATTCTTGATTTTATAAATCCATTTGGAAGTCACTACAGACTTCCCCTCTGGTATTGGAACAATATCCCATACATAATTTTTCAATATAGATTGATATTATTCAGTCTTGGCATCTTTCCATACTTGTTCACTTGAAGCTTCTCCATGACAATATGGCTCTGAGTCAATGATGTGGGTCATGGTTGAAAGGTAGCTTGAGAATATATTTGGTCTCTTGTTCTCTCTCGTTGTTCCTTGAGGGGATTTATGTCCGTTTGCTTCTTGTAGAGTTTGTTGGGACAAAGCAGCCATTTTATGTCCAACTGTAATATCTTTGGGCATGTCACTTGGAGCAACTAGATCGGATGGAACAACTGGATCAATTGGAGAAACTGGATCAACTGGAATAATGTATGTCTCCCTCTGAAATGCTGAAGGGGAGAAGGCATTGTCTCACTATCAATTTCCATCTGTGATTCTCTAGATCTTTGAAAGGCTACTTCTTCTTCAAAAGTAACATCTCTGCTTATTTCAATTTGTCTTTGAATAGGGATGTAGATTCAATATGCCTTTGAGGATTCATTGTATCCTACAAATGTGCCCTTTTTCCCTGAAGGTTCTAGCTTGTATATATTCTCTTTGGGACATGAAAATATATCGGACAACCAAATATTTTGAAGTGTCCAATCTCAGGCTTTACTCTGGTAAAGGATTCTTCTGGAGTAATGTTCTTTAGGATCTGATGAGGACTTTTGTTTTGAACATACATTTTTTTCATGCATGCTTCTTCCCATAGAGACATAGGTATTCTCTGATCATGTATCATTGCTTTGGTTGTCTCAGTGATAGTTCTATTTTTCCTCTTTGCAACCCCATTTTGTTGAGGGTTGTAAGGAACTGTGAACTCCCTCTTGATCCCTGCTTCAATATAGAAGTTGTTGAAATCTTTGGAGGTGTATTCTCCTCCATTATCTAATCTTAATACTTTGATTTTTCTTTATATCTGGTTCTCAACCTGAGCTTTGTATTCTTGAAATTTTGCAAGGACTCCATCCTTGTTCTTCAGGAAGTAAATCCAAATTTTCCGAGAGTGATCATATATGAAGAGTACATAGTAAAAGTACCCATTTAGAGATGCAATAGTCATTGGCCCACACACATCTAAATGTATCAAGTCCAATATTTCCTTGGATCTATTGTCACTACTTGGAAAGGATCCTTTAACATTTTTTTCCAAGAGCACAACCTTTGAAAACACCTTTATGTTGAATCTATATCTCTGAAAGACCTGTTACCATTTTCTCTAGAGTTGGGAGAGCTCTATAATGAATGTGAGCAAGTCTTCTATGCCATAGCTCACTCAAGCTAATAGTGTCATGTAGCAGGTCCTGAACTAGTTTGATGGTTAATCTATATAAGTTGTTTTCTCGGACACAAATTACTTTGGAAGAATTTATATGAGATTCTTTGTGCCATGCAATAACTCTTCCTTCTGAGAAGGTAACCTTGTAGTCTTTATCTTCCAAGGCAGAAATGGAGACAAGGTTTCTCTTCATTTTGGGTACATATAGTACTTCTTTTAATTGAATTTTCACATATGAATCTAGTTGGAAGGTAGAAGTTCCAACCCCTCTCACATTATATCTGCCATCATCTCCAACGACAACATGTAGATGTGTTTCTTTCTCAACAAAATTTGTTAGATGATCTCTAAGATCGGTCATGTGCTTGGAGGCACCACTGTCAATTAACCAAGTATTATCATTGGTAGGGACCATACCTGAGAGTGTTGAGATGTTGATGTCTTCATCTCCTTGAGGTCTTGTCTTCTTGGAACTGAGTTTTCTTGAACCATCAAGCTTGTCTTCCATCATGATTTTTCTCATTTTAATTTTGGATTCTTCACAAACCCTTGTCAACTAGGCTAGAAAACCTAACATCTAGGCTAGGCTATCACTTATAGGTTTTGTTGGAATTATGACTGCCAACAATAATCCTTTTAAATATAGGATAGCACTGGTGAGCTGAATATCTCCTTCAAATAGTTGCAGAAACCCAATTTTGAATTTTTTCTGCAGAAATTAGCGAAACCCTATAAACCCTAGGGCCAAAAAGTCAAAATGCTCGGAATTGAAATATGAGACTTATTGGAGGTGCACTGAAGGAGTCCATACTCACCTATGTTATTTTTATCCCCAACTTCCAAGTTCCAAGTGATGAAACCTCCTAGAAAGGTAGGTCGTACATAATTTCTTGAAACCCTAAGAGGGTTGTACGGTTTTGCAGGAGAAAGAAGATGGATGAAAATTGTTTGTGCAATGGGTTCTTCAAGACCTATGCTCTGAAACAATGTTGATTTTTCAATAGGCAAGGTTTAAGCATGAATTTCATTCCATTTTAGCATTTTACTTAAACCATAAACAATTGTGTTGCAACAACCAAGATCACAAGAAGAAACACCATGCACAAGTACACAAGAAGTATCCTGGGAAACCCTTCTCAATAAGGGAAGAAAACCCAACCAATCCTTTGTTATATTCTTCAATATAAATACCTCCACCACCAAGAAAACCTAGCACACAAAAGGGTTCTTACAAACCCTAGAAGACTAGCGCCCAATATAGGTGCATACTTTTCCCAAGAAGATGTACTTGCTGAAATTTCCAAACTCACACTTGAGATATGATTCCTCAATGGGGAATTTACCTTTACTTATATTAGACTGAACCTGTCAACATAAGTTTCTACTGGCACAATAGGGCCAACCTCACTAACTCACAATATAATTAATAATTACCAGATTAATTATCTTTTACATTAAGGTGGGGCCGACATGTACCCTTTACATTACAATTAGGGTTACAGGTAAGTCTGACTCTTGAACAATATAGTAAGGGATCTCATACACCCACTAGTTCTCAGCCACTAGGGGCACATCCATAGGGATGTCCATATCTCTATCTCATTGTGTCTCATAGGAGAACCACACTCACTAGTGCTCAACCACTAGGATCACGTTCACATGTGCTCATCCACATGCACGCCTACCTCAACAGATCTTCTTTCCCACTGCATTACACAAGAGAGTCATATGGATTTCATCATCTCAACTCTCTGCTAAGAGGAGGCTAATACATCGTTTTCATCTCTGTCTCATAACAATGCACCTAGCTCATGGGAATTCACACGTTCGCCTTGTGCTCATCCATAGGCATGTCCAACTCAACAGATCTCTTTCTCACTACGTTACACAAGATAATCATCTGCAGTACTACTCAACTCTCTGTAAGGAGGAGGCCATCACTACATTCCAGTTCTATCTCAAATAGGAACCACACACCCATATAAGGGGATCTCTCTCAGTTCTGTGTCCTGGAGGATGTCTCACGTAGTTGTAATCGTCAACAAAACTAACCTTGGTTTATCTCCTAACCTACCATCCTCTGATTCTTCAAAATGCCATGAATATTTTTGCATAGAAATATTCCTTTTTGGAGTGTAAATGCACTACTAATTGTACAAACAAGTTATACATATTGGAATAATCAATTTACAAATTAAATCCTAAATTATTGATCCTTATCCAACTTTGGACGTGCAGTTTAATATAGTCAACTTTAACAATTTGGCACTTTAGTTTTACAATGCAATTTTTATTCTTTATGCACACCAGGTAGGTTTATATCTCAAAATTCCAATATACGTTTATAGACATGTGTGAAATCACAATATATAGCTTATGCAAGATCATGAACGACCAAAGTTGACTCAAATTTGAGACTAGGGCATGCATTTGAGCCCGAGGTGGTTTTCCCTTCAAATTTACATGATATCTCAATTCTAGGTGCATGAAAGAAACATCTTGTGTTCTTCAATTGAACTTTAGATGCATAGGTAAATTTACCATTTATGTAACTCCATCTTAAAACTTATAAAATAACTTTTGAAGCTACAAGGAAGCTTGGGTGTGCATTTTAATTTAGTCACTTAGTATAGTTTATACCTTGAAAATTACAAGGCAAACTTTGTCTCTTTTGCACAACCACCTTTTCTAAACTTGCAATTGCAAAATAAACAACATGAGCAGGTCTACTATGATAAACCATATCCTCGGAAACTTGTACAACTCAAATCTAAGGTATAATACAACATTGGGTTACTTTTTACAAACATTTTTTGCATTTTTAGGGTTTTACTATGCATCTCTTGCTTATTTTTGTAAAGAAGAGTCTTTTATGACTCTTAATGCAAAACTGCCATTGTTTTATCTCCTAACCCACCATCCTTTGATTCATCAAATTTTCATGAATATTTGTGCATAGAAATCATCATTTTTGGAGTGTAAATGCACTACTAATTGTACAAATATGTTATACATATTGGAATGATCAATTTATAAATTAAATC
>ML825340.1:9757-22381 GCA_009831015.1 Picea engelmannii | reverse complement strand
AGGATAAATTCTTTTGATGGTGCTTTCTAAGGTATGTTATTTACAGGTCATCTCACCATTTTCGCTATAAATTTTTTTCTATAATGATTCAGACCGTGAAATTGCTATGAAAGTGAGAAAACATATCCAAGTATCTGTGGTAACAAATTCATCTTGTGGGTCGTTTTATTTTGGGAGTTACACTCTGTGGAAAATAGGGTTTGTGGCCAGTGCTAAAACTAGTCAAAATCAGGTGTTTCAGGTAAAAACGTCATAACTTATTCATAAAAGATCCACATTAAGTGAGACAAAATGTGTTGGTTAGGGTAAAATATTTAGTATGCTGTGTAAGAGTTTCATATCAATTCATCAAACATTTTGTGCGGTGCACGCTCTACAAGGTCGCTCTTTAGAAAAAGCCAGAATTCAGCAAGGTATGCCATTTTTGCTATAACTCCTTTTCTAAGAGGTTCCAAGTAGTGACACTTGGAGGAATTGCATAAAACACACTGAAGAAAATTGTGTATCAGTTTCAAATACTTATACATTATAGGTTCAAAGTTATGATTACTTCAAGTTAGGGTTGTTGACCAATCCAAAACTAGGCATGTGAGACTAAAGAAAAGTTTGATGAAAATGCTAGTCTCTTGTTTTTAAAGTTAAGGAAGGTTTGGAGGAATGTGATCATATACACCAGGTCTATTACAAAGCTACAAATCATATTTGGATTATGAAATTGATCAGGTCTTTTGGTTGTGGTGCATGTTGAATACATGGTTGAGACAAGTAGTTGATGAGTTGGTGCACATACATGAGGTGTATAGTTGATGGTGTTGGTACATATTGATGAGTCATAGTTGATGAGTCATAGTTGATGAGTAGTTGACACATGATTGGTACATACTTGGTACATGGTTGGATGCACTTTTTTATGGTACAGGTTGATTACAGGTTGGTGCATGGTTGATGCACTTGTTTATGGTACAGGTTGATTACAGGTTGGTGCATGGTTGATGCACTTGTTTATGGTACAGGTTGATTACAGGTTGAGGTACAGGTTGATGCATGGTTCAGATTTATTGGTACAGGTTTACAACGGTATATCTCACAGTGATAGTGTGACAGTGGTTCCATCATTCTACTTCTACTTTAGGGTGGTAGTACGGGGCAAGTACAGGTGGTTGTAGCCACCTTCCGGTTGTAGTCGGAGAACATTGGGGATTGTAGCCTCCTTCTAGTTGTAGCCAAAGAATTGGGGAGTTGGAGCTTCCCTCAGGTTGTATCCTGAGAAACTAGGGGGTTGGAGCCTCCTTCCAGTTGCAGCTGGAAAAAAAAGGAAGTTGGTGCTTCCAATGAATGTAATTCTTCAAGACATATAAGAAAAAACATTCTGTGGTTTTATCCCGATTTGGGTTTCCACGTAAAACACTGGTGTACTGTGTATGTGTGTGATTGTTTATTTCTTACTGCTCATTATTGGATAATAATTCTACATTGATATAACATTTGAAGAAAAAGGATTATAATTACGCTATTACTTATTCATCCCCCCTCTCAGTAATCCAACACCTATATATGCTATGGTTATCTAGTAAATTGAAAAGAAACCTAATAATATCTTAAACCTTAACACACTTAAAGATTGCAAATAATCACTAAAGATCACAACACGCATCTCATATAAGACAAGTATGAGTCAAAAACATCATTGATATTCCATTAATTCCTCATAAATATAGAATAATATTTTCATGACAGATATCACAAATACAATCTCCATTACAAAATTGGGAAAACTGTAATACAAATTCTACAACTTTCTCCTCTACGAAGATTCCTCCTGAGAAATCTATAATAAGCCTCTCCTTTGCTATCTCTCTACTTACAACCTTATATATTATGCTCCCCATGAGGACCATTGTGAACCATAGGTCACTTCCATAAGTGGATCATAACTAACTTTATATGTATTCATAGATCCTCAAGCCAGTTGTTACAACCTTATATATTATGTTCCCCACAGGGACCACCGTGACCCATAGGTCACTTACATAAGTAGATCATAATTAAATTTACATGTATTCACAGTTCCTTGAGCCAGTTGTTACAACATTGAGGTGATGTTTAGTACTTGAAGCACACTCTGCCTTGTTGTACCCAGTCGTTCGCTGCAATTGATACTCAGAAGGGTGTTTTATCCAGTCACCAGCTTCACACTATTGGTGGGTACTAAAGCATCTTACAGTGCCAATAGGTTCAAAAATTGGTAGTGCACCAAAGGGTCTAATGGAATATACAAAATACCGTATTGATATGGAGGGTGCACCACTAGGCGGGAAGAGAGCAGGGGAAGTATTGGGAATGAGCTCGAGGAAAACGATTATGGTGGAGATGGATAGGATTGATACCAAAAAGGTATATGTTTACCAATTTGTATGGTCTTGTTGCCAAGCAACTGTCATGGTATCCTATACACGGGTCAAACACTTTCAATGCCCATTTGGCTCTACCAACTCGAACATATTCCTTCTCAGGAACTACTTTGTCTCTCTTCTCCTTGTATTGTTGCATTCCCTTGAAATTGTTGGCATCATCGATTCCTCCCATCGATATGTGATCCATTTTCTTTGGTCCTCCCACTGTTACTAGAGACTCCCCCTTTCTCTATCTTGCAGCCTCCTAGACTGTCGACGTTGATGCAGAGAGTTTCTTCTTGACTGGTGGCGCCATCCGCATACGGGGGCAGTATTGTGACCTCTAATTCATCCTCTTGAATCCTTCCCAAGATTTCCCCATGGTGTCTTAGTCTAAACGTTCTACATTTAATGGGAAATTTTCACCTAAATCTGGTGATCTAAATCTAGGAAAAATCGCAATTTTATGTTGTTTGACTTGCATTTCTAAATGCATAAATGGATTCAACGTCCTAATAAACCCATGGGGCACTTGAATTACATAGACTTAACCACTCAATGGGATACTTATAATGTCATGGACTATTGTCCCTTTGTTATATAAAGGATAACTCTAGGACATGGCAGTACCGGTCAGGACCAACCATCATATGACTTCAGAGATCACACTAACCAACATCTGACTTGAAATTCACTCATAGCCTATCTGGTGGCACAATTGATCTAGGTTAGGTATTTCCCAGCCTGCCCACATCATGAAAACTTCTAATATGTACTATGCTCATCCATTAATCCTTGTACTTACCAATCATATCTTTTGTCCATTCACATTTAATTGATGTTTGGAGGCTAAGCGGGCATAATTAGCCCACGCTGGACATTTTTATCCCCATATCAAGCATAATCGATGTCTTGATCGAGACAATGCATGCATAATTAGCCCACCCCAAACATTTTTATCCCTCATAGCAGGCATAATTGAAATCTCAATCGAGACAATGCAGACATAATAATCCCATGAATGACATTTTTATCCCCCTAGTTGGCATAATTAAGGCCCAATTAGATGTCAAATGCACCCATGACACAAAACGTTGTTGACATGGCAGTGCCATGTAGGTGCCAAAGAGGCAGTCCACGGGGCAATGGTGCATCAAAATGGTGATTTCACCAGTCTTGAAAACCGACGGATACAAGTCGAAAATACGATGAATACTAAATTACATCGTAGGTTCAACGAACGTTAGGGGACCAAGGAAAAAATATAACAAAATTTTGAGAATTAGATGGTAACGTCCGACAGTAAGGTGGATTTTTTCTGTAACGTCGAAACACCCCTTCGGAATTCAACACCATATGTAGTAGTGTACCATCCAACATAGCAACCAACCTAATGCACCTATCTATAGTCAATGATGTATGCTAAATAGTATGTTTATTTTCCTTACCAACATGTTTTCACCCAATGTGAAAAGGAATGTACCTAGTGCACACCACCCGATCAGATGAGTCAGTGCCTCGATAAACTACACATGCTTTAACCTTGAATGAAATAAGATGTGTTTCCCCACCTTGGCCTTCTTCATGCAAGCTATGGGAAATTATGGTGCTAGAAAAAATATAATTTTGGGTCTAGCTCAACGTAAAACCAATATTCTTGACCTCCTGCAAAACAAGATGTCTAAATCTAAAATCAATAATGGATTATTCTCACCACGATATCCCTAACCAAGTCTGTAAAACCCCTTACATTCTAAAATGTGACCATCATTGGTAATCCTCTAAAATAACTTCCATTTCCTTCTTTTCCTTACCCTTGAACACCTAGTAAGAGTTATTGGAGACAATAATTTTCTTCTCTAGTGCATGCTAAACCCAATGGTCTAAGGTATTAGTTTTCCAGATTTTCTTTCTTCTTCTGAATCCATGTCAACTTGTCCATCCATTGTCAAAGGCATGGATTATTCCCTTCAACTACCTCTCTGATGCAGAGAGATAACTGGAGAGTACCCTGTGGGTGCCTTACCCCCAACTAAAATGGTTGACTTAGAGGTTGTAAGCCTAGAACTAGTTGTTCCTTTTGTTGATGCCTTAGGGGGCATGACACCCTTTTATTTCTTTACCAATTGAGCCTAGTCACACCTTCACTAGAGACTAAATCCTTTTGGGTTTGTGAAGCCAAGCTAATAGTCTTGGGGTATCAAAGGAATCAACCTTGGTTATCAAGAGACAATCCCCAATTATATGGTCAAGGATTTGACAATGCAAACATGTATTTGGCAAGTTGTTATAGTGCACAAAATTGGAGTATAACCTTAGCATTGACTTTGGTGAAAACATGCTTGTGGAGATATTTAGAGAGGGTAATCCTAATGAAAATATGTTTATGTGGACTAGGGTGAAAGATTTGTTGAGTTCCATGACAAATTAATTGTTGAATCAAAGCAAAGATGCACTCAAGCAAATCTATATATTGCATGTGAAGCCCTGGAAATTTAACATAGATGGGACAACCTAGTTGAGTCAACTCAACATAAAAAATTTCATACCACTTTGACAACACTAATAGGGTGCTACAAGAAAGCCAAGGACCAGACATGACTACCTCAACAACATGCTTACTCTCCCTAAAGGAGAACTATATAGGCCTTTTTTTAGGCTTCGACTCTGTATGAAGACCTAGTCATATGGCTCCCTCCACTCTTTAACTGGAGGTCTAATGATAGCGTCAAGTGAGACTCAACCTACAAGATAACCTCAAAGGTTGCAACTATTCACATTGTTACAAACAATAGAATTCATGAACAAGAATATCAATGAATATACCTCATGGAAAAAAAATTGAAACAACTTATGTGACACTTTCAAAGGCACCACCACTGACACTGGCATGGTCTTCTTCAGAAATACCCTATGGTACATTCTGTGACAAATTGGGAAATAGGGCATCCATTTGTCCCCCTCCCTCCTTATGATGGCCAAGCTTAGGCCCAAGCCAAATCAAGCAATGAATGTTATCAAATCCAACAAAACACTAATAAGTTGATCAATGATTGCGCCTAGGACACCCAATCTTGAAAAATCATCTCAAGGAAGAAAACCTCTAAGAGATCTCCATCTCCCTCTACAAAATTCATTTGTTTACTATGTTTATAGTTAAACATTTTTTAATATGATTTAGTTAATTATTAATATAAATAATACAATTTTTGTATTAACTAAGGTTAACCCTTAGTTTCCCCTTTCGAGGAACTAAGTAAAAGTGCATATTCATTGGATTATTAAAGATTATGGAAGTCCCCTCCTCCCCACCATTAAGTAAGGCGTAAGGTATAGGTGAAAGTGGGGCCATAATTGGAAACTAAGATGTCTAGTGCTTAGAGTGGAACAACAATGGAATGTAACCTGGGATAAAAAAGGTGAAGCAAGCAACTTACATTTGAATCTATCGTTTACTTACACCCATTGTCTTTCATTTTCTTCAAGTATGGTAGTCCTTGGATTCATAATGGATGGGAAATTGGCGGCCATTCGACACTTTGCATCCAGAAAAAGAGACAATGTCATGCCTACCTATAGGAAGGGTCCCAATCAATCAATTCAAGAGGAGCATGTAGGAAGCCCAGTTAAATTACTAATTAGGTGGGATAGCCTCAAGAAATATCTCACATCAGTCTATCCAAATATATGGACCTTTGATGATGATCAGATCCATATCACAATCAAATATTTGACATAACACTTGGAGGAAGTATGTTCAAGATATGAAGAAAAAATGGAAGGAAGCAAAAACCCTAGGGTCTAACCTAAGATATTACAAACTAGCAGAAAGTTTCACCATGTGAGGAAGGGAAAAGGAGGGGAAATGGGAATGGGACACCAGTGTCGAGCACACTACAAGGAAATAATGAAGCCAAAATCCCAAGGACATCGACGACCTAACAAGAGGAATATGGGAAAATAAGTTGGCAATGCATAGAGAGTCTAAACGACGACATCTCCAAGACCCGTAGCCAAAGCTCGTGACTCCCAGAAATAAACATCAAAGGGAGAAGGTGAGAAAAACCCATACCAAACCTCCCTTTTGCCCATAAACCTTCTTAATATCCTCACTGAGGCGGCAAAGGAGATCAAAATACCTAAGAATGAGCCTACAAGAGCCACTAACCATGATGGAAAAATCCTAAGAAAATAATTAAGAAAATAATGAGAGTTTCAAGAGAGTAACATTGAGAAAAAGGAGGAAACAAGTGGCTAGATGCATTAGGAAAAATCTAGGTGAAATCATGTTAGAACTAGAAGGAGGGCTAGTGGAAGAAACAATCATTAAATACTTAGAACAAGGTTTCATTGGAAAGTTTAATGGAAAATAATTTTCCAAGAAAACCGTCAAAGGTTGGATCTCTACCATTTGGGGGAAAACCCTTGGATACTCCCCTATATTTCACATGGGTTTAATAGGATTCATTGTTTTCCTTTTTAAATAAGAAGAGGATAGGGACAAAATACATGAAAGAGAGACCTATTTAAACCAAGCAACCACCCTCTTCATTAGGGAATGACTCCCAAGTGTCAACCCTGTCAAGGAAAGGATAACAAAGTTGTTGGTATGGATAAAACTACCTCATCTCCCTACAGAATTATAGAGCGAGGAAATTCTTAAGTGGATAGGCCACAAACTCGGACCTTTCCTCAAAGTAGATGAGAAAACCCTATCAATGGATTCTACAACAATGGCCAAAATTTGTGTTTAGGTTGACTTCACATAAGGACTCCTTAAAGGACTCACTCTTAAGGTCTAAGCCTCACAATTGCATTGGAAAAGACTTGACTATATGAACATACCCTTTATAGGTTGCATCTACCTTTAGCATGGCCACCTTCAATACACATGCCCCATTAGAATTAGTACAAGGGAAACGTGAAGAGGAGTATTCTCAAGAGGAACTGGAAAACCCCAACAAAAGATACAACCCCTTCCAATCCTCAGAATCCCCAACAAAGGAACCTAGGCACAAAGGACACACAACTAAGCAACATCCCTCATCATATAAGGGGAAGGAACCCATGGTTCCATCAATCTCTCATGCAATAGTATTGTCTCCAAAAATCATGGAAAGTATAATGGATAGGGTGGAACGACTCAAAAATGACCCGACAATCATTGAAAGCCTATTGAGGGAAAAGGTGGTTATCTCCCTAGCAAATAGAACACCTTAGGAAGCCTCATCCAATGACTCCGTATAAAATTTTATCTTTGGAACTCGCATCCTCAAGTCCCAACAAAAGTAGACAAATGGAACAAAAGAAGAGGCCTCGGATAGAGGTTTGCAAAGGAAATAAACTAGGGTGGTCTTGACTTCCCCCAAACAATGCTCTGACCCCTCCTCTAACAACACAGAATCCAATCACAAACACCTCACTAGATAAAAGAGAAAGAGAGGAAGGGGAACCCTCTGGATCAACAAAGGGGGGCTAAGAGAAGACCCAAACCTAAAATAAAGTAGGAAACCACCTAGAAGGCAATCTTCTACAGTGTTGGTGATATCACGTGAAAAGAGGGAAGTACATGAAGGGATACATATGACCATTGGAAAGGTTCTTGGAGAAAACCAAACCCCATCGACACCCCCCCTCCCCCCATTATCCTACTCATGATCAATCACAGGGGCTTGGGAACAACTGAAAGATACATTGCCTCATAAGGTTACTCACCAGTCACAAGCCTTGGGTTATTTTTATCTAGGAAACAATGACTCTAGAAAAGGATGCACATTTACACTGAGGAAACACTTTGTAGACTATCACTTCAAGGTCTCCGGTGCTCAAGGATAGTCAGGTAGTTTGGTAATTTTTTAGAAGCAATATTTTGATAAGGAAAGTGTTCTAAAATATGATCCTTTAATATTAGTTTCAGTGTTTTCTAGGGAACTAAACTAGCACCAAGATTTGTTAAATATATGTGGACCTTCATAGTAGAGGTAGGGTTTTTGGGAGGATATAAGGAAGAGGGGCTTGCTATCATCTCCCTCCTTGATTATAGGGGAATAATTGAACATAAATCTAATCAAACAAAGAGAGATGGGGGGATAGGGCCAAAAGTGACCCCTTCTAAGAATTATTTCATGATTGGATAGAAGACGCAGGGTTCATTGACATTGAACCTATCAGTGTAACGCCCACCTAGACAAACAAAAGGGTAGGTCAAGCCTACATGGGAAAAATTTTGGATCATTTCCTTGAAAAAGAGGATCTACTCACTTCAATGAGGAAGAGTTGATCTTATGCTCTGGATTATGGAGTCTCGGATCATGATATTGTAATTCTAGAACTGAGAAATGAAATCAAAACAACCCCCGCTCCATTTAAATCCAATCCATATTGGTCGAAGTTTGAGGACTATAGGGAATTGATCAAAAATCATTTGAGCCCTTGGATGAAAAGGGAAGGAACCTATGCTATGGAACACCTTCAAAAGAACTTAATAATGGAAAAAAGGAATATAAAAGGACTTGGGAACTCAATAAGTTTAGGAAGGCAAATGATAGCCAAAGATTGGTGGAGGGAAAGAATGAAAATCTCCAAGGAGAGACATCATCCATAGGTTTCCTCCTATACCAACTCTCTAAACTAGAAGTGTTAAGGAAAAATAGAAACAACATGTTGGCCTAGGAAAAGGAAAGATGGTGCATGAATATTCGAGCCATATCAAGGGAAAAGAACATGACATACTTTCAAAATCAAGAAATAGCCACAAGTGCCTAAAACTACAACTAGAAAATAAAAAATGAAAGGGGAGAAGACAGTGAATCTTTTGAGGATATTAGTGAAGAAGATATATCATATTTTCAGCAAATATATTCCTAACCTAACAACGATTTGAGATGCATTCTTGGTTGCTATGATATTTCCTTGCTAGGTTGAAGATCACGAAAATGCAAATATGTACAAACCCATTGAATTGACAGAGGCATCTTAGATAGTGAAGGAGCTACAAATGGAAATAGCGCAAGCCCATATGGCTTTCATCTGGAATTCTTCTGGAACTTCTGGGATTTTTTGTAGTCATAGATCATAGGAGTTCTCGAGGAATCAAGAAGCAAGAAGGTCTTACAAGCGTTCAACTCAACCTTCATAGTGACCATCCTGAAGGAGAGTGGCCTAAAGAAATTTGGACAATGCAAAACTATATCATTATGCAATTGCATCTATATAAATTAATCTCCAAAACTATTGCCTCTAAATTAAATCCTATCATATCCAAGGTAATTTCCTTTGAACAAATGGCATTCTTGAAGTGTCGAGACATACAAGACACAATAAAATCTACATAGGAAGTATTGCACTCGGTAAAAGTGGGACATAAGAAAGCTTTCATCACAAAGTTTGATCTGTCGAAGACTTTTGACTGCATTAGAGGGTTGTACATATGTCTCATCCTAATGGAAGTGGATTTTGCTCCCCTTGTGATTCAATGGATAGAAGCTTTCTTCAACACAATTTTCTACGCAATCATCATTAATGGAACTCCCACAAATTGCATCCACCCTTTGAGAGGACTCCACCAAGGATTCCCACTCTCACCTTCATTATTCTCACTGGTAGAAAAAGGGCTCAATTTACTCATCGAATCTAAGATCCAAGAAGGGGAATTGAAAGGCATCAAAGTGGTAGAAGGAGCAACTCTTTCCCATCTCATGTTCTTGGTCGAATTGTTTCTTTTCCATTTCACAGTGCAACAACTAAAAGAAGGATGATAGAAGGCTTCCTCCATTTCACAGTGCAACACTTTGAGGAGAGCATGGCATACCTAGGGTTCAAACTAAAACCGGATAGCCCCATATATCAAGAATGGATTTGTATCCTTAACAAGCTAAAATCCAGGATAAACCATTGAACGCATAGATGAATTTCAATGGATGGAAGGCTTGTCCTCTTAAAGAGTGCACTAAACATGATCCTGATTTTTTGGTTGCCACTTGCATATATAGCAACACAAATCCTCTAAAATATGAGGTGAATCATGTTTAGATTCCTCTAGAAGGGAAAGTTGGAAAAATAAGGGTATGTCACTAATAAGTTGAGAATCAACATCAAATCCAAAGGAGCAGAGAGGTATTGTCATAAAACACATTCATATTTTCTCAACAACATTAGTAGCGAAAGTACACTAGAAATTGTTAACGAAGAAAGGGTTATGGCAGAAAATATTGCATTTGAAATACATATCCTTGATAACTATCACAAATTGGATGAGATCACCCTACAAGATCCAAAAAAGGGGGTCAAATTTTTGGAAGGCCCTATCATCTTCTCACCATTTAATCAGACCTTACCAAAGCTGGAAAGTGGGAAATGAAGCTAGTTTCCAAGTGGCAACAAATGTTTGGATAGGAAAAGACGCTCACTACAGAATGTCATGTGAGCTCGTGGAGGATTTTAGAGAGGAATTCAACACCTTGAGGATATGGGCTTCCCCCAGTGTCACCTCCCCCTAGATAAGGTTTGGAGAAACAATATGAACCTTGGGCTAACATGGTCAACAACAATCCAATGGGAGGGGTGGAGAATTCAATTGGGAAAAGTTGGAATAGAGCTAAGAGAAGAAGAGGATTCAATCACTCAAACTGCAAATCCAACCTTAGGCACCTACTCGGTAAAATTAGGATATGAATTGGTTTTTTACCACCGACAGATCCAAGACCCTCCTTGGTGGTGGAGAATTATCTGGAAGGTCAAGGCTCCCCCCACCCATACTCTTCACCTAGTTGTCACTAAGGAATATTGTTCTCAAGTGGGATAATATTCAACACAAAAGTTGGGAAGGCTCGAGAAGATGTCCCATGTGTGAAGAAGCGGGGGAGACGAAAAATCACTTGTTCATAAAGTGCCACTTCTCTCTGGAGATTTGGAGCGCTATTGTGACGTTTTCCCCTATTAAGGGCTACCAGGAAAGTAATTCACTAGAGAAATCCCTCGTTGGATAGTCATGGGGTAAAACGGAAAACTCATTAGCCTTACCCCTCCAGGTGTTATGGTCTCTATGGTTGGCATGCAACGCAATAGTGTTTGAAGGGAAGAAGTACTCCCCGTTAAAGGTGTTCCACAGGTTGAAAGAAAGCATGGGCTATGTTGAATCCTCACACATTCAAAACGCCCCCAGGAATCCCGCCATCCCAAAGAGAAGAGAAGGATCACCCCAAGGTAGAAGTCATGTTGGGGTATGGTTACTAATACAAGATGGAAAGGACAACCTTCAAGCTCAAAGTAGGTTGAGGCACTAAAAACCAGGCCTAACCCATAATATCTTTGGTGCTTGATAAAGTTGGTGCAGGAGCTCAAGATCCCAAAGCTAGAGGTTTTTAGTGACTCAAGAGTTATACGTTGGGTATTTAGTTCCTTACAAGCCAAGAATGTTCATCATCGAGCAACAACCAAGGGGATAAGAGAGATGTCTAGATCTTTTCATTATATATATTTCAACCTCATCTAAAAGGAAAAGAACAACCAGGCCAATTTGATTTCTAAGGAAGTTGTCTTTTTGGAGGAAGGTACATTGATAATTGGTTCAGGTAACTCAACGCACACTTCAAATCAATAATTTCTAGCATAAAGGAACACAAAATTTAGGTCCAAATGGTGTATTATTTTTTGGGAGTGGCCTGGGAAGGAAAGCATGTACACTTATCATAAAGGATCATGTCATCTTTACTAATCTAGTTGGAGCCATGACCAGTGACGAGGAAAAAACCTCTAACAACCTTCTTTTGGAAGTTTTTAGCAAATATTTTTCCAGGTTTAAGTTTGAATATGTTAGTCATTGCAACTCTAGTTGATGTAACAAGACATCCCTTGTTCATTGAAGGCCAAATTGAAGTTTGAAATGTAATTAATGGAAACTTGAGAAAGACACTTTTGTCCCAAGGCTAAACAGCCATATAAGTGTACTCTATTTTGCAAATAACAAGAGTAGACTTTTTTTCTTCTGAAAAATATTACAATCAAATATTTTAGAAGATGATTTACCATTGATTTTGAGAAGTAGCTAAGGATAAAAATGGCATTTTTAGGTGAACTCTCAATAACTTGGTTCTTGTGATCATAAATTGCATCATGGTTATAGGTAGGTATCCAACTTTGTGCATCCCATTTATTTCCTCTTGAAATTATATAATGAGATTGAAACTCAAGTAAATGAAATTGTCAAACACAACACCAAAGAGAGCTTTTT
>ML825339.1:168960-189814 GCA_009831015.1 Picea engelmannii | reverse complement strand
GAATAGTGCACCACTCAATAGCAGGTCCACACCATATAGAGAAAAGTCATGGAAGTGACTCAAAGGCTCCAACCAGTCCAAGACGAAGCGTGCCAACTGTTTGAAGAGATTGAAGGCCGAGGAAAAGAGTTGGAACATGTAGTCACTGTAGTCGAACAACTCTTAGAGGGACCAGTCAACGAAGTAGTCATCCAAGAGTTCACCGAGCAGGAGGCCTTAGCGCAACAACAGGTCAAAGCAGCTCGATCCAAGCTCGAGGATTTTGAAGCAGAGCTACCCAGACCAGAGTGACTTAGGACGAGTCACAAGTGAGTGTTGGGGGCTTGTTGGCCCTTGACCAGGTTTTGAGGATCATTGGTCATGTTTGAACTATTTTGGGACTTTGATAGGCTGTCGAAGGTAGAGCACAAGTTGAAGTAGAGATCATGGGATATCGACCCCTTGTTTAGGTATTTTTGGGTTTGGGCTTATGTAACGGATATGGGGATATCAGACCATGGGTTTACCCATGTTTAGGCCATTTTTGTAATGTATAAATAGATGTCTAGGTGATGTAAGTAAGGTGTGATGCTAGGACACGAAGGATGATATAGACATCTGTGTGATGATGTGATGAGTGCAAGTGATAGTTGTACATTCTTTGTGCATGCTATAAGAAGCTTGCAAGGCTAAGTGCAAGTGACTATAAGAGATTGTGTAAAGGATTTGTGTTGTAACCTAGCTTAGGGAAGGAGGATCTAGCAAAGTGCATGCATATCTCTTATCCTATGCGGAATAGGATCTTGTGGCTCTGTGCATGTAGAATATTGACAGAAGACAATAAAAGATAAGAAGAGTTGGTGGATGTAGCCCCAAGCTGGGGGTGAACCACATATATCCTGTGTTGCAATGCTTTGTGCGATGTATTGATGTGTTTATGTGTTTAATTTATTAGTGCTTTGATATAGATGAATGATAGATAGGTTTTTTGATTCTTTGTGCTTAATAATATAGATGAATGCTAGATCTAACCTATGTGAATGTGCTCAATGCTTGAATATACTAGATCTGGGTGAATACTGCATTGATCTGTTGTTAGGGCTTACCTGCGCTGTAAATTAAGGCTGACTACTAATGATCTATAACTGCTAAGTTCTCTATTAAGGTGTTACAAGCACAGATCTTTGTCCCAGCTAAGGTTGCAGACACTGGAGTCCTACAACCACTCCTGCCTCTTCCTCGGGTGAGACTGCATCTTCTTTGCAGGTGTTGCCGAAAGGGCCAGTAGTTAGGGTTTTGTTGGTGTGTTGTTGAAGCATTGAACCCTGGGTATGCACCTGTGCCAACAATTCCCAGAGTTCCAAAGTTCTAAAGTTACGAAGTCCCATAATTCTTTGCCACATACTCTGGCCTTCAGATTTCGACACTTCGATGTTTAACGCACCATCCTATATCCTTGCATCTCCCTGAGTCCCTGAGTCCTTGAGTTCCAAAGTTATAGAACTCCTGCCACATAATCCAGCCTTCGACGCTTTGATGCTTGGCCTGTAAACCAACATGTCAAATCTACTGGAGTCTCGAAGTCCCAAAGTTCAGAAGGATTATCTCTCTTTGAGTGTAGTGCAGGATTCTAGGACCCTAGTCATATGGAACTTTGGCAAGCCCTAGAGGGATACACTCTTAAATATTATCCAATATTTTTTTAAGTTTGTGGACTTGAGCCTATAGTCAATTGGACAAGAAAATGGTCTAGCTCCCTTTCACAACCCCCAATTTAATACTGGTTGTTGATCCCACCAACCTTTCAAATGGTTGAATCCTTAGGATTTTTTTTTTAAATTTATCATAATGAATCTTGGTCGTCAATCATGAGATCAAACATGATCTCAGCCGTCGATTCTCCAAACTACCTATAACTCTACATGTAGCCATTAAAACTCAAATTTGACTCACGAAATTGGGGATTTCTCTCTAAAATCTCTGTTTCCCTCCCTAATCGGTCACAGTCAAAATCTGCAACAATGAATTTCACGAATTCACAACCATCTTGGACCATACAAGCCCAATGTTTGAGCCAAAAGATATGATACCATAATGTAACGTCCCCCAACCCATATGAGTGACATTGCGGTGCATAATGCTATTAAAAATGAAATTTATTCTTACTGATTTATTTCAAAGTTAACTAATTTTATGTACCTTACAACTATGAATTAACACAGATTTAGCTACTGTCCATAACTACAAAAACAAAATAATTTACAACATGCTAATAATTGGCTTTAAATGAAACTAACAACTCATTACAACAACATATAAATCACTTCCAAATACACAGATTTCATGCACAACAGTTAAATACATAATTTTACACACCCATAAGATAAAACAATTATCTTTTCACAATAGTTGTGCAACCAACTGCTTGGGATAGACGTTCCACCCAACCATAGACCGACTGTTCCAAATATCAACAACCATTCACCCCTAATTTGAGGCTAGAAATACACAAAAGAGGGTGGTCTCTCACAGTCCACTCACAATTCATAAAACTCTCAACCCAGCTGATATTTTCCTGCAACTATCCCAATTTTCCACCAACTCTCTTCCCCTTGACCCGTCCAACCCAAGGAATGTACCCCTTCACTGATATCATTCCCTCGGGCATACCATTCATTTATTAGGGTCTCTCTGGAATAGACAACTAAGAATCTCTCAACTGGGAACTCAGGGGAAACTGTCGATAGGTAAATTATCAACAAACCAACAACAAACACTTGTTGTTTTAGTGCAACTCACACAAGATTTCACTCTTTAGGCCTCACAACCTGGCTCTTCATTTTTCTAGCTCCAATTTTATGCAATTACACTCCATCATGCCCTAGAATTTTCCCTCAATGGATGCATCATCTTCAACCTTTGTTCCTTTCTCTCCTCTCTCTCTCATACACAAAAACTTCGTTGTAAAAATATGTTGTCCCAACCCATAAAAATTTCCTCTCTTTGGCTTATGATGCAGGAGCATCACCGAACTCATCAAGCGAGCCAGCACGGAGCGGAAGACAGCTGGACAATCCTGCACAAATTTTGAAAATGCTTTGGAGTTGTTGCGCGATCTTAAATGACTCATTTAAGAGATGGCGCACTTGTATATTGTAATGGACCTTGAGCCTTTAAGCTCTCGTCCTTAGGTAGATAGTCGGCATTTAATACAGTTAATGATGGTAGATAGGAATTTAATATTTGATTTGATAGCTTTAGAGTCCAAGAGGGAAACGGATATGGACACCCTCATTGTACATTGTAACATTATCAATTGAGAAGAAGGAAGAAGAGCATGCAAAGAATTGTATGAAGAACACCTATGTACAGGCATTTGAATTAATAGAAGAACTTTGATTAAATTTCATGGTTTTGTATTGTTTCTCTATGTATTGATGTTATGCTCATGAATGTTTGCTTCCTGTCATACACTTGCTTTTATATGATGTGTATGTGATTTCATGTATGAACAGAAGTTTGAAGAAGGGTCAATGAGTTTCAATTGTTTCTCTAATTGAGCCAGAGATTCCTGCAAGGAGTGCAGTCGAATTGTCCACAAGGAGTGCATTGACAGAAGGGTTCAATTAGAGATATATTTTGTTCTCATTCATCTCGAGGGTGCAGTTAGGCACAGTGTTGTGCAAGGAGTGTGCAGGCTAGGAAGAAATCTCAGGGTTGCGAACCTGAGCAGGGACCTGAAAGACTGCTGCTGCAGGAGTGTGCAGATTCGAGAGACTTCAACACTCAGTCGAGGTTGAAGGGTTTCCGCAAGGAGTGCGAGAAAAGGGTTCTCATTCGAAGAGGCTAGGAAGATGGAAAATCTCAGGAGGAGTAGATCCTTAAATCTGTTGAAGGACTACACAGAAGGGTTCACATCAAGAAATCCTCAAGGAGAGAGAAGCGACGGTCCAGATCTTGAGGAGGGAGCTCATGGAAATCTCGCCAGCCATCAGATCAGACAGATTAGCGAGAAGGTTATGGCCACATCAGAGTCCGAGTTTGAAAGGCTGGTGAGCATTGGATTAGTAGTTGATTTCCTGTCAACCATTGGATTTAGCAAGAGTTGCAACGAGTTTAAGCTCTAGTGAGAAGAGGAGAAGTTTCAGAGGAGTCATCGGGATATTGAAGTCATCGGGAATTCTAGGAGTGAAGAAATCAAAACATCAGGAATCATGATCCATGATATCCTGACAAGTTTAGAACCGTCCATCATGTAGAACGCGTGTCAATGGATCCCGAGGAGTCGGAGTTCGGGCATCAGATTTTTCGAGGTGAGAAACTCTTGCATATTGGAATCACGAAACGAGATATCCCGACGGAAGAGTTGTGTGGGGCCATAGCCAGAGTTAGTGAAAGACAGGTGGCGTGCCATATCAGGGATCGGGAAAAGGTGAGACTCGAAACCTTTGTCATCAGGATTCGTGATTTCGTGAATTCTGAAATTCCGATAGAAGTTTCGGGAGGTGGAATAGTCAACCCACACGTGTGCATCGGTGTATCGGCATATCGGGAGTTGGGGATCAGCGAGGCAAGTTGTTTTTGACATCGTAGGTGGCAAAATCCCGACGGAAGGATTCCCAATAGGAACAGGAGAGTGTTGACATTTACCCATCGGGTTTCGGGGTATTGTGAAGCATGAGGTGTGTGACCACGAGACTCGTGAAATCACGAGGTCCGATTTCCCGATCATTAAGGGAGATCAATTGAAGAGTTTTTGTGGGTAAGGAAAATTCTCGATAGGGAATCAGAGGAACCTTTGAGTTCTTCAGGACGTGAGTGAAAGAAGGTCCTGAGGAAGTGGACGTGCTCCGAGGAGTGTGGTTGCATCAGTTGTGGTATCAGAGCAAGGAAGTTCTTTGCTTTTTGTAGCATAGAAGAAGGAAATTCACCATGCTACCCAGGAGAGAAAGACAATCACCTGACCCAGAGGATAGGGAGGTGCGAAGAAGAGGCAGGCAGGTAGTCAATCCAAAAATGGAGAGACAGATGAGAGATCTCTGAGAAATATTCGAAGACATGGAGATAGCTCAAAGATGCACAGCTAGTGCAGGGGATCTTAGTGATTCCGAGAGAAAGACAGAAGTTGAACGTGAGGAGGAAGTTGCAGCCGAGGATGCAACAAATGAATGCCTAATTAAAGCCATCGCACAGATGGGTGCAAAAGCCAAGATGGACATTCCAATCTATGAGAGAAATCTGGATGCAGAGGAGCTACTAGATTGGATAAGAGCTCTTGACACCTACTTCAACTATGAAGATATCGAAGAGGACAAGAAGGTCAAGCATGTTGTCACGCGCTTGAAGGGACATGCAGTCTTATGGTGGGACGAGTTACAAGCAGAACGACGCTGCAAGGGTAAGCAGAAGATCAAGAGTTGGGACAGGATTATCGCGAAGATGAAAGAAAAATTCATCCCAAGAGATTATCAAATCACTATGTTCAGGAGGATGCAGAACCTGAGACAAAAGTTGATGACAGTGAAAGAATACACTAAAGAATTCTATCAACTGAACATCAGGGCAGGTCATCGAGAGAGTGATGATGAAAAGGTTGCTAGATATATGAATGGTCTGAGATATGACATTCAAGATGAATTGAGTATGGTAACCATTCGAACGATAGAGGATGCTTATCAGATGGCTTTGAAAGCGGAGGAAAAGCTGAGCCGCAAGAAAGGTCAGAGAGGTCGAGGAAGAAATCAGCCCAGAGGCAAGTCAGTTGCCTAGGAAAGAACTCAGAAGCCAAAGGAGGAAGGGAAGAAACCTCAAGGTAAGGTTGAAATAGGTGGAACCTCACAGCGAGGGCCATATGTTGAACAAAGAGGGCAGCATACAGAGCAGAGAGGCAGATATGCTGATAACAATACTTTTCCTCGTACCAGAGGTAGAGGAAGAGGAAGAGGAGGAGTAATCACATGCTTCACATGTGGAAAGAATGGGCACAAGTCTTATGAGTGTCTAGAGAAAAATAAGGACATTGGAGAAGCTCACATCACAGAAGCGCAGAAGCGGAATGTTGAGGCCGAAGATGCAGAAGGTGGAAGATCGCTTATGATGCAAAAAGTCCTTTTGACACCTGAGAAAGAGGTGGAAAGTTCAGTCCAGAGGACCAGACTATTCATAACAGCTTGCAAGACCAAGGATAGGGTATGCAAGGTTATCGTTGATAGTGGTAGCACGGATAATCTCGTGTCCACAGAGATGGTGGAAAAGCTGGAGCTGGAGACGAATGATCATCCAAGCCCATACAGAGTTTCATGGCTATAGAAGGGACACCAGGTAACTGTTACTAAATAATGCTTGGTTGAATTCAAAATAGGTGGATATAATGATAAAATTTTATGTGATGTTATTCCCATGGATGTTTGTCATCTATTGTTGGGTAGACCATGGAAATATGATAGAAATGTGATTCATGATGGGAGAATGAACACATATACCCTAGAGAAGAATGGGAGAAACCATATGTTGCTTCCAATAAAGGATAAGGAGGTGAAGCCAGAAGTAAACAAAATAGTACTTCTCATGAGTGGGAAGGAAATTTTGACAGAGGTGAAAAGGAAAGAAGATCCACAATTCTTTGTTTTCAGGAAGCCGAGGATTTTTTTGACTAGCACAAGAGTGGATGATTTACCAAATGAGATTTAGGAACTGTTGGAAGAGTTTTCTAACATCATAGTGGACGAATTACCTCATTCGTTGCCACCGATGAGAGGTGTGAGTCATCGCATAGATCTCATACCAGGGGCTAGTTTGCTGAACAAATCTGCGTACAGATTGACGCCGCAAGAGAATGAGGAAGTTAAAAGGAAGGTCCAGGAGTTGTTGGACAAAAGTTTGGTCAAGGAAAGCTTGAGTCCATGTGTTGTTCCAACAGTACTCAGTCCGAAGAAAGATGGAGGCTGGAGGATGTGTACCAACTCAAGAGCGATCAACAAGATAACCATTAGGTACAGGTTTCCATTGCCAAGAATGGATGATCTAATGGATTGCTTGAGTGGGGAAAAGTACTTTTCAAAGATAGATTTGAAAAGTGGATACCATCAGATTCGCATGAGAGAAGGTGATGAATGGAAGACAACCTTCAAGACCAAAGAAGGACTGTATGAGTGGCTTGTCATGCCGTTTGGATTGACAAATGCACCAAGTACCTTTATGAGGTTGATGAACGAAGTCCTGAGGGAGTTCATCGGAAAATTTGTCATTGTGTATTTGGATGACATATTGATTTTCAGTAAATCAGAGGCTGAACACTTGAAGCATTTGGCCATAGTGATGAGGAAGCTACAACAGGAGAAGTTGTTGATTAATATGAGGAAGTCCTCATTCATGAAGACAGAGCTCATTTACTTGGGGTTTGTTATTTCAGCGAATGAATTGAAGATGGAACCGGATAAAGTAGAAGTGATTAAGAATTGGCCGTCACCGAGAAATATTTTCGAGGTGAGAAGTTTTCATGGATTGGATAGTTTCTACCAGAAGTTCATCAGGAATTTTAGTGGAATCAGCACAGCAATGATGGATACAGTGAAGAAGCAGCATAAATATTTTCACTGGACAGTCGAGGCTGAAAAGAGCTTCAATATGTTGAAGCCGAAGATCACGGAACAACCGGTTTTGGTGTTACCGGATTTCCAAAAGGCATTTCAGGTAAAATGTGACGCAAGTGGATTTGCCATAGGAGCAGTCTTAAGTCAAGAAGACAGGTTGGTTGCATATTTCAGTGAAAAACTGGATGAGGAAAAACTGAAATACTCCACATACGATAAGGAATTCTATGCCATCATTCAGGCATTGAAGAAATGGAGGCATTACTTGATCTCGAAAGAATTTGTATTGTACAGTGATAATCATGCATTGCAGTTTGTGACTCAATAGGAGAAGTTGAATTAGAAACATGCAAAATGGGTAGAGTATATGTAGAATTTCACATTTGTGATTAAGCATATTTCTGGTACTGCTAACAAAGTGGCTGATGCTTTGAGAAAAAATTGTTTATTACTGCAGGAATTTCGAGTCAAAACATTGGGTTTTTAGAACCTCAGGGACATGTACGCAGGTGATGCGGATTTTGGAGAAGCGTATGAAGCAACTGAGAATCCATTTCTCAGAGACGAGAGTCCTTGGATAGATTATATGATCCAGGAGGGATTGTTGTTCAGAGGCAATCAATTGTGCATTCCAAAATGATCCATGAGGGAGAATCTGTTGAAGGAGAAACACAACGGAGGCTTAGTAGGACATTTTGGCCATGAAAAAACATTCGCGAAGATGAATGAATCATATTTTTGGTTGGGAATGCAAGAAGATGTCAAGGACACAAAGAGGAGTTTGTATTGGGTTTTCCAAGGACACAAAGAGGAGTTGATTCAATCTTTGTGGTAGTGGATAGGTTTTCTAAGATGGCACATTTTATCCCATGCCAGAAAACCAACGATGCGACTCACATCGCAAATATGTTCTTCAAGGAGATCATTCGACTTCATGGATTGCCGAAAAGTATTGTTTCGGACAGAGACACAAAATTCATAGGGCATTTTTGGAGGACCTTATGGAAGAAGCTAGGGACTAAATTGATGTTTATTTCTACCTATCATCCGCAGACAGATGGGAAAACAGAAGTGGTGAACAGAATTCTGGGAGACTTGTTGAGGAGCTTGGTGACAGAACACCACAACTAGTGGGATAGTATATTACCACAGGCAGAGTTTGCATACAACGATTCAGTGAATCGGAGCACAGGAAAGAGTCCATTTCAGATTTTCTATGGGATGCATCCAAGAGGAGTTTCTGAACTAAGGGATTCAGAATAGATTGCTACTAGCAGCGCTAGTGCAGAAAAGTTTGCTGAGGCGATGAAGGAACTTCACAGTAGAGTGAAGAAGCGACTGCAAAATTCAAGTCAGGAATATAAGCACAGAGCAGATCGGCATCGGAGACAACTTCAGTTCGAAGTTGGTGATCTGGTTCTGGCACATTTGAGGAAAGAAAGGTTTCCGAGGGGAACATACAATAAGCTAAAAATGAAGAAAATCGGGTCATGCAAGGTCTTGAGAAACTTTGGGGAAAATACTTATGAGATCAAGTTGACGGATGGCATCAAAATATCTCCGATATTCAATATCCCAGACTTATACCCATACAAGGCTAGAGAAGCAGAGACTGGAATTGAGGGGCCAGTGATCCAGTGGGTGAAACAATTGCCAGTTGCAGAGAAGCCGCATATGGAATGCATACTAGACAAGAGAGTGGGTAAGAAGACCTGAAGGAAGGAATACTTCAAGTATCTGGTCAAATGGAAGGGCCACCCAGTGGAAGATGCCAGCTGGGAGAGCGAAGCAGTGATACAGAAGCATGGACAGACTGTGTATGAGCTCATGGACAGGAGCCCATGAAATTTTTCAAGCCGAGGAGTATGATGCAAGAGCATCACCAAACTCATCAAGCGAGCTAGCGCGGAGCAGAAGACAGTTGGACAATCCTCCACAAATTTTGAAAATGATTTGGAGTTGTTGTGCGATCTTAAATGACTCATTTAAGAGATGTCACACTTGTATATTGTAACGGACCTTGAGCCTTTAAGCTCTCATCCTTAGGTAGTTAGTCGGAATTTAATACAGTTAATGTTGGTAGATAGGAATTTAATATTTGATTTGATAACTTTAGAGTCCAAGAGGGAAACGGATATAGCCACCCTCATTGTACATTGTAACATTATCAATTGAGAAGCAGGGAGAAGAGCATGCAGAGAATTTTATGAAGAACGCCTATGTACAGGCATTTGAATTAATAGAAAAAATTTGATTCAATTTCATGGTTTTGTGTTGTTTCTTTGTGTATTGATGTTATGCTCATGAACGTTTGCTTTCTGTCATACACTTGCTTTTATATGCTGTGTATGTGATTTCATGTATGAATAGAACTTTGAAGAAGGGTGAATGAGAACAAAAGATATCTCTAATTGAATGCTTCTGTCAATGCACTCCTTGCAGACAATTCGACTGCACTCCTTACATGAATATGCAGGAGCATCACTGAACTCATCAAGCGAGCCAACGTGGAGCGGAAGACAGCTGGACAATCCTGCACAAATTTTGAAAATTCTTTGGAGTTGTTGCGTGATCTTAAATGACTCATTTAAGAGATGGCGCACTTTTATATTGTAACTTACCTTGAGCCTTTAAGCTCTCGTCCTTAGGTAGATAGTCGACATTTAATAGAGTTAATGCTGGTAGATAGGAATTTAATATTTGATTTGATAGATTTAGAGTCCAAGAGGTAAATGGATATAGACACCCTCATTGTACATTGTAACATTATCAATTGAGAAGCAGGGAGAAGAGCATGCAAAGAATTGTATGAAGAACACCTATGTACAGGCATTTGAATTAATGGAAGAACATTGATTCAATTTCATGGGTTTGTGTTGTTTCTCTGTGTATTGATGTTATGCTCATGAATGTTTGCTTCCTGTCATACACTTGCTTTTATATGTTGTGTATGTGATTTCATGTATGAACAGAAGTTTGAAGAAGGGTGAATGAGTTTCAATTGTTTCTCTAATTGAGCTAGAGATTCCTGCAAGGAGTGCAGTCGAATTGTTCGCAAGGAGTGCATTGACAGAAGGGTTCAATTACAGATAGATTTTGTTCTCATTCGTCTCGAGGGTGCAGTTAGGCATAGTGTCGTGCAAGGAGTGTGTAGGCCAGGAAGAAATCTCAGGTTTGCGAACCTGAGCAAGGAGTTGAAAGACTGCTGCTGCAGGAGTGCGCAGAGTCGAGAGACTTCAACACTCAGTCGAGGTTGAAGAATTTCTGCAAGGAGTGCGAGAAAAGGGTTCTCATTTGAAGAGGCTGGGAATATGGAAAAGCTTAGGAGGAGTAGAGCCTTAAATCTGTTGAAGGACTGCACAGAAGGGTTCACATCAAGAAATCCTCAAGGAGAGAGAAGTGATGGTCTAGATCTTGAGGAGGGAGATCGTGGAAATCTTGCCAGCCGTCAGATCAGACAGATTAGAGAGAAGGTTATGGCCACATCAGAGTCTGAGTTCGAAAGTCTGGTGAGCGTTGGATCAGTAGTTGATTTCCCGTAAACCATTGGATTTAGCAAGAGTTGCAACGGGGTTAAGCTCTAGTGAGCAGAGGAGAAGTCCCAGAGGAGTCATCAGGATATTGAAGTCATCGAGAATTTCGGGAGTGAAAAAATCACAACATCAGGAATCGCGATCCGCAATATCTTGACAAGTTTAGAACCATCCATCATGTACGACGCGTGTCAAGGGATCCCGAGGAGTCGGAGTTTGGGCATCGGAGTTTTCGAGGTGAGAAACTCTTGCATATTGGAATCGCGAAACACGATATCCTGACGGAAGGGTTGTGTGGGGCCACAACCAGAGTTAGTGGAAGACAGGTGGCATGCCATATTGGGGATCAGGAAAAGGTGAGACTCGAAACCTTTGTCATTAGGATTCATGATTCCGCGAATTCTGAAATTCTAATAGAAGTGTCGGGAGGTGGAAAAGTCAACCCGCACGTGTGCATCGGTGTATCGGCATATCAAGAGTCGGGGATCAGTGAGGAAAGTTTTTTTCGACATTGTAGGTGGTGAAATCCAGACGGAAGGATTCCTGATAGGAACAGGAGAGTGTTGACATTTACCCATCATGTTTCGGGGTATTGTGAAGCACGAGGTGTGTGACCACGAGACTCACGAAATCGCGAGGTCCGATTTCTCGATCATTAAGGGAGATCAATTGAAGAGTTGTTGTGGGTAAGGAAAATTCTCGATAGGGAATCAGAGGAACCTTTGAGTTCTTCGGGCCATGAGTGAAAGAAGGTCCTGAGGAAGCGGACGTGCTCCGAGGAGTGCGGCTGCGTCAACTTGCATTTCTTGACTCACACTCTTCCCAAAGATGATTGAAATCAACCCCCATGTTCCCAATAACTTTGGGATGTGACCCCTCACACCCACCCTCTTACATGTATTCAATGATTGGCTTTGGGAACACTCAATCATAAGTGGGAAAGTTCATATAAAAATAGCAAATTCAGGAAAATGGGTTAAATCAATACACATGGGTATTCCCCCATGGAACCCCTCTTGGCCATTATCCTAGAGACTCTCCCCTCTTGTGGATTAATTCACCCCCCATCTCTTGTCTGTGTCCCCTTAACAACTGACATCACACTTTTATTTATAAAACAAGAAAAATACAATTTGCATATTACATCGCTTTGGTCGTAGCCACATATTATATCTACATAAGCATTAATTTAAGTGGGGATTATAGTGGAGATGTTACACATAGGGGGTCATTGTCTCATATTTGGAGTTGAATGTTGATCTACATTCATTGATCAATGTTAGTACATACAAATCCATCCTTATTTTTATTCCTTCTCTTCCTATGATCCTTGTCTATTCTATACTTAGTCATTTTTTTCTTTGAAATACGAGTTGCAGATTAGGCTAGCATCAAGTCCGCAGGTCTGCAAACTCACAAGTCTATTCTTAGTTTTTTTTATACATCACAAACCTAACACTTAGTTTGTGTTGTGGGAGTCTTGTTTTGGGAGACCAATCAACTCCAGTACAACAAATGATTGTGTCCCACAACTTGAAAACGCGCAACACTCAGAATGACCTATCCTATTTCTGCATCATGTATAATGCAATGGTTACCCTTTTATAGTTAGTCATTTTTCTAAAATGTGGATGCGGGACAAATTTTAATTCCATACACCTTTTTCCCAATGCCCATATCTCGTATCCCGCATTCTCCAAAATGACCCGTCCACTTCTGCAACTTGCAAAATTGACTTTTTCTTATACTTAATTTATTTTACCATTTCATATGCGGGAGTCCCTCCTTTGCATCCTGCCATCATGAACTCGTCATACTGCACTTTCCATTTCACACTTTGCACTTCCATACTTAACCATTTTTCATGTTTCTTGACATCACATCACCATTCCAAATGACATTTACTTCCCTTCCACCACGTCAACCACCACTTATGTGAACCTAAATGCCACTATTAAGTGGTGTATATTTCGTAAAATATTTGTGATAAATTCAAATCCAACTGTGAAAACAAGCAACTTTGAAATAAAATCTATAATAGTTGATAGTCAAGCCCATATGTGGTAAATTTAATAAATAATTAAAATTCCATGTTGTAAAAATGTTATATCGACATGAGCACCACCTACTTGTAAATAGAGAAATCAATGTAAAGACACGTCAAGTAGAATAAATTACTTGTATTGTGGAGACAAACTTAACACTCTTGGATGAGAAGATCATCAATTTGAGTGGTCACAAGCCTATAAGTGGTATTTGGATCTTCACCTTGCAAAGAAGGATTCAAACAAGGTTTGGAGTTCATGCATAAAATTGGATGGGTATGTATTGAGGTGGTAGACTTCAAAGAATTGGTACTTTGGTGCACAGATAAGTTCGACATAGAAAGAAGAATTGTTCAAATTCAAGGGAAGCCACCAATCTCTTTGAATCCCTTAGTATTTAGGAGAATGTTGTGACTTCCAAGCCCCACTATGTTGTTTAAGAATAAGGAAGTAGATGGATTAATCAAGGAACACCAAGGTGGAGTAGCGCTCCTTGAGAATTATCTCACCAACCTGAGAATTGAAAACAATTCCACTTAGGTTGAGGTAAGTTATCTAAAATACCCATACAAAGAGTTTTTTTGTATTTTTTCCCAAATAATTGGACTAGAGTCCATGACCTATGTACTGAAATATATTGTGCACATTCTTCACTTTGTTGTTCATGACGATGCCTTGATTTACTTGCCCCGAATCATTTCAGCTAGGTGGCTTAAGAAAAACCAGAAAATTTTATATGACTTCTTATTTGGTCTATGCTATTTCCTACTACCACATATTTGAAGACTTTCCTAGGGAAAGGAATGTTGATTTTAAGATGGAACCAACTTATTTCTAGTACTTGGATTTATGGAGACATAAATTCCAATACAATTTCTACGCGGTCCAAAATAGTTTTATGTTTTCTTTCAAAAATTAATTCATGGTCCTACTGCATCAATATTGTCACTATAGGCTACATCCTTTCTCACCAAGAAAGAAGTTTTTGAAACTTTGGAGGATTTCAGTCTTTTGAGATAGTTCGATTTCCAGGGGAAACCTTTATTTTTATCCTTCTATGTGTTTGATTGACTCTTTGTCATCAAGGTGTGAAGACTGTATAAATATTGGACACACTTTTTCAATGAAAAAAGAAATAAACAGTTTATTCCATTGCCATGGAGGGTTGGGGAAATAACTGTCAAACATATTTCCCATTTAGATGAATGTTGGCCCTTGACCAAGTTTTGGAGAACCTTGGTCATTTTTGACCTATTTTGGGACTTCAACAGGTTGTCGAAGGTAGAGCACAAGTCAAAGCGGAGATCGCGGGATCCCAACCCCTTTTTAGGGCAGTTTTGGGATTAGGGTTTATGTAATGGGTATGGGATGTCGGCCCATGGGTTTAGCCATGTTTAGGTCCATTTTGTAATATATAAATAGATAGCTAGGTGATGTAAGAAGAGGCCAGTGTGCTAAGTGTAAGACTTGTGTGTATGTAATGAGGCCAATGTGCTAAGTGAGAATAGTTGTGGATGCTTCGTGCATACTATGTGTTAAGACTTGCAGAGTTAAGTGCAAGTGATAGTTGTACATGCTTTGTGCATACTGTAAGAAGCTTGTAAGGCTAAGTGCAAGTGACTGTGTAAAGGATCTGTGTTATAATCTAGCTCAGGGAAGGAGGATCTAGCGGAGTGTGCGCATATCTCTTGTCCTATGCAGAGTAGGATCTTGTGGCTTTGTGCATGTAGAAGATTGACAGAAGACAATAAAAGAGAAGAATAGTTGGTGGACATACCCCTAGGATGGGGGTGAACCACGTATATCCTATGTTTCAATGCTTTGTGCAATGTATTGATGTGTTTACTTTCTTAATGCTTTGATATAAATGAATGATAGATAGATTTTTTAATGATTTGTGCTTAATAATATGGATGAATGCTAGATCTAAACTATGTGAATGTGCTTAGTGCTTGAATATACTAGATCTGGGTGAATACTGCATTGATCTGTTGTTAGGGTTTATCTATGTTGTGAATTAAGGATGAATGCTAATGATATATAACTGCTAACTTCTCTGTTAGGGTGTTACAATCACAGATCTATGTCCCAACTAAGGTTGCAGACACTGGATTCCTACAACCACCCCTGCCTCTACCTCGGGTGAGACTGCATCTACTTCACAGGTGTTGCCGAAAGGGCCGATAGTTAGGGTTTTGTTGGTGCCCTGTTGAAGCATTGAACCCTGGGTCTTCCCCTATGCCAACAAATGGTTCCATTGTCGGGAATTGAAACTATGATTGTTGGGAACTAAAGAAAAGAGAAAGATCTGTGCATATATCTGTTTCCCTAGTGTGCAGTACTCAACTTGACTTGTGAAGCTCTGTGCTAAGAAGAGAAGTTAGATCTAAAGAAAAGAGGTAATATATTGAATCTTTGTGCTATGATAAAGGTAGGAACAATGAAAAGTTTTGATTGGAAAGGTAAGATAAGTGGAAATTTTTGTTTCGAAAGTATGAATCTAGGTATGCTTGATAAATTTTGTCCTAGCCTAAAAACTAGGGCACAAATAAAAGAAAGAAGCTTTGATATGAATAGATTTGATAGAAATAATGAAAGATATGTCATTCCTATGCATAGAAAGAATGTTTGGACTAACAAATGGATGCAGGATCCTAGAAAGAATTTTTTGCAGGTTAGTTATTGTGATCCTAGTGCAAAGTACAGGAAAGGGTGGGGATCGTTCAAGAGAAAGATAGGATTAATTCTTTGTTATAGTTGCAGAAGACCGAGACATCTTGCTAAGGATTGCCCTGATAGAAGACCTAGTTGTCTTTGTTGTAAAGCTATGGACCATGAAGTTTTGGATTTCCCTAGAATGATTGCTAAGGTTGAAAGAATGAATATGAGATCAAAAAACCATCAGGAACATCAAGCAACTAATACCACGATAAAACCCCAGAAATAATTAGAGAATGTATTGCTACAGATGAAAGAAACCTTGAATGGTCACAAAAATGACAACTTATTAGAGTTTTTCTAAGAAAAAGAGTGCATAGAAGTAAGAATAGGAGACTTCGATATAGATTGTGTTCTGGATGAGGAAACATAGGTGAATATCATGACAGAAAGAACCTGGGAAATTTTAGGAAAGCCTACTATTATTCCTTCATTAGGAGGGATATTATTATTTAGAGGAAAGTTGATAACCCTATGTGGAAGACTCACCCAGATATCTATGAATGCTCATGGAATTTCGACATAGGAAGATTTTGAGGCTTTTAAATTTATTGAGAGAGACACCCCATTTTCTATGTTACTAGGAAAAACCTGGATTGACAAGGATTAGACCAAAAGAAAAGAAGATGAAGCCCTAGAACAAAAGAAGCAAGAACTAAAAGATTTCATGACTAGGAGGATAACACACTTGATTGAAGAACAGAAGAGCATATCGAAGCTACTTAGCACCAGAAACTTGGATGTCGAAGTTGAAAGAACACAAGAAGACTCACAAAAGAGTGGAGCACCTACCCCAGATAGAGATGAAGTATTTCCCTTGATCCCTATGAAATAATCTCAACAACACGAAGTTACTATGCCAAAGGAGATAAGAATCGGAATGGAAAGAGGAACACTGAGATGAAGATCACAGGAAGAAGGATAGAAAGATCAGTAAGAAGAGAGAAAATATAGAAAAGTTGTAGAAGGTTCCAGAGGGGACTTTGCAGGAGGAAATCTTGCAAAACTGGAACTTCACTGGGATATTAGAATAACACAACATGGCACTTTTCCATGGTGAAGAAATATGACCATTGGAAGCATTATAACCGTTAGACCGACACCCCGAATGGTTAGAACAACAATTATGACCAAAAATATCATCTTCATACCGTTGGGACCGTGCCACAATGGACAAAACTGCATTGATGAAGGCATCTCATCCATTGAAGAGATTTGTAACACCGCCTAGGGATCCTGTTGATGAGGTTGATCCCTCTAAGAAAAGAAATGTTTCCCCCACGAAACCTACCTCGTGAAAGAAATCCAAAGCCACCAATACTAAGTTGGAGACTGTACTCATGCTCGATGATTTTGATTTCATCATCGCAACTGTTGTCGCAAGAGTTGGTTATAGGCTATAACAGAGCCAAGCATTAACACATTTTAAATGAAATAAATTTGGTCACTCGAACTTGACTTCGGTTGCATGCAAGTAAATTCCGAGATAACCTCGAACAACTTTTGATTGGAAACTGCCCCTTCCAACCCAAGAGGGATCTCTCGAAAATATGTCACGATAGGATGTTCAATAAGATTAACAGTGGGCAGATCTGTGGGTAACATAAAGTTTTGAGGTTTTTAGGGTTGATGGGTTGGACTGGAAAGTATTCCATTGGGCATGGAGTCAAATGATCAAGCAAGTAATAAGAGTGTTTCAACAATGGAAATCCATGGAGCAGAGGCGAGATAGAAGCTGATTATAGAAGGAAGGATTTATAAAAAGTATGGCAGCATAATAAAGAGAAAACATATCAAAATGAAAGGAGCACTTAGCAATGAGTGAATTCCAAGCATAAATCAGTGGAAAGAGATGGTTGGGATAGAGCATCTATCCAAGGATGAATTCTGAACCTTTAGATCTCTACAAGAAACAACCTATAACATGTCTTGCAATAGAGCATCTAACAAATGAATGAATTCCATTATAAACATAGTCACAAATTGGGAAGAAAATGGAAATAAAACCAAGTGAAATGATGCAAGAACGAAGCAATAAGACATTATCTACAAACAAAATCACAAGAATCTCTATTGTAGATTGAAAATGACTCTATACTCTTATATTAAACACGAAAGAAAAAGATTACAGTCCCAGGAGTACTACTCCCCCCCCCCTCCTCTTTTCCTTTTAAAAATATGCCTCATATATGTATTGAGGTCAAAATCGTCTCTAATCTAAAAGATAACAATAGTTACAACCAATTCTTGAAACTTTCTTCCATAGAAAATGGGCCAAACTGCCAAAAAATAGGGCTACGGTTATGTCTCTATATCTCTCGAATCACAATAGATGTGTATAAAATGAAAGAGGATTTTGTGAATTTATTTATTTTGATAAAAAACCTCTCTCAGTTCCCTGAGACCCCTTTTCATTTCCCCCAAATTTGCATTTAACAAACATGTGTCAAAACAAGAAAATATGAAATCCAAAAATTAGGGCTCGGAGATGGATTCGATTATCCCAATATGTGAAACCTGTAGGAAAAATGAAAGAGGCTAATGATATCTGATGTGATAGGTACACAATTCTCCAATTGTTTCTGAAAATGATACTTCAATCACTCAGAATCTTCATTTGAAAATGATGACTCAGCACAGTAAAAAATGCCACATTTCTGAAAATGAACCTCATATTGCGGGATATTTTTGACTGCCTTAACAAGATCAAAATGAAATTCTGAATACACCATTGGAAATATTAGGATTTGTATATGTTTATAGACTATTCGAATGCGAAAAATGACCTCTCCATGGCTGAGAAATTACATTTTTCTAAAGTAGTTTTACATATGACTGGAGTCTCGATTTCGGGTTTTCGGGATTTGGGGAAACGAAGCAGTGGTTATTAAAATCTCCACATCAGCCAAATCCCCAATGGCCAAATCAACAAAATAGATTTTGGCGTTTACATTTCACTCTTTCGCACCTTCGGGTTTCGGGTATCATGTCCTCAAGAGTTATGACATACAAGGAATCCCGAATCGCGAAATCATGATGGGATTAATTAGACGATAATCATTTGTTTTAATCTCTTAATTAATCATGATTAGCAATTAATATTCAACCTTTAGTGGATTTAAGTGTTGGGACTTCTATAATACTTGACGTGATAAATCCTTAATCGCAAAATTGCGATGATATTTATTAGCGTTAATCTTTCTTAATCTTTATTTGACCCAACTTATCCTTTAATACTTTAGTGAATTTGAGGATCAGGACTGTAGTTATTAAAATATCTACATCAGCCAAATCCCTGACGACAAAAAACCTGGACTCGTGATATTTTTCTCCATGTGGCTTAATGCTCGGTGTATGCAGTCGTTCCACTGCCAATGCTTCCATTCATTCTCCTTGTGACTCAACGCTCAAACATATGGTAAATTTATTTGATTCTCTCATGAACCCTGTCTTTAGATTTTTCTGTTAGAAAAACAGGACCGCGGAGCAATAAAATAAAATAAATGTAGAAACAAAACACAGAAGACACACAATACAAGAGAGACACAAATTTACGTGGTTCACCCAGTGTGGGATACGTCCACCAGAGAAATTGCTAGGTCCTTCCTTTATTATTATCCAACAAATGAAGGGATACAACCTACAACAAAACCCACTGTAACTTCCTCTTCTTTCTCTCACGGTCTCCTCTCTCAGAATACAATATTCACCACCATCCATAGCCACAATACATTTCCCTCATAAAAGAGGGTTGCCTTCTATGGAAAAAAACCCTAACATAATCTCTACCATTAGATATGCAACCTTATAATGAACGGTCCAAATTTACAATGAAATTACAATATGCTTTTACAAGGCAATTTTTGCATTGGGGGATTCACCCCCGAACCCCCACTGGGGGCCTACTTACCCCCAGACCCCCCAGCCAGGGGGGATAGGCCCCCCTGACCCCACAGAGGGGGTACCCCCCCCTCTGCACTCCCCTGCATGGAAGAGTGTACATACTTCTGGGGTGTAAATACTTCATGGGGTATAAACACGGCTAAAATCAAGGACCTATGAATCAAGAAGATAATCAGGATCCACAACCAACAATCTCCCACTTGGAGGCTGATCTCAACAACTCCACCGTTGTTGTATATGATGGACTCTGAACCTTCTTGGACTTGGTAAATTTCTCATTTTCATCTTCATTCTTGAAGACCAACTAAAAATGAGCAGGAACTCAGTTTCTCCTTGGTTACTCCCTTTGTTAACATGTCTACAGGATTCTGGCTAGTGTATATCTTTTCAGCTTCAATTGTCCATCTTCTAAGGTGGATCATATGAAGTGGTACCTCAATTTTATATGCTTAGTCTTCGAATGGAAGGCTAAGTTATTTTCAAGGTGAATGACACTTTGACTGTCACAGTACAACCGACTATTCTCCTGCTTCTTTTCCAATTCCCCCATAAACCTTTGTAACCAAATCATTTCTTTACTAGCCTCTGTAGCAGCAACATACTATGCCTTTGTTGTTGAAAGTGCAACAACCTTTTGCATTTTTGAAATCCAACTTACTGTTGTTCCACCTATAGTAAAAACATACCCTGTGGTGCTCCTCTTGCTGTCTTTATCACCTGCCATATCTGAATCAACATATCCCTGTAGAAAAGTGTCTGAACCTCCAAAACATAATGCATGTGTAGTAGTACCTCTCAAATACCTGAGAATCCACTTTATTGCCTCCCAATGTTATTTACCTATATTGTTCATATACCTGCTCACAACTCCTACTGTATGTGCAATATCTGGTCTTGTGCAAACCATTGCATACATCAAACTACCAACTGTTGATGAATATGGGACCCTGGACATGTATTCTATCTCCTCTTGTGTCTTGGGACACATTTCCTTATTTAATTTGAAATGGCTGGCCAAAGGTGTACTAACTGGTTTTGCATTCTGCATTCTAAACCTCTCCAACACCTTCTCTGTGTACTCACC
>ML825339.1:149480-166145 GCA_009831015.1 Picea engelmannii | reverse complement strand
AAAATAAAACAAATACAGAAACAAAACATAGAAGACACACAATACAAGAGAGACACAGATTTACGTGGTTCACCCAGTGTGGGCTACGTCCACCAGAGAAATTGCTAGGTCCTTCCTTTATTATTATCCAACAAATGAAGAGATACAACCTACAACAAAACCTACTGTAACTTCCTCTTCTTTCTCTCACAGTCTCCTCTCTCAAAATACAATATTCACCACCATCCGTAGCCGCGATACATTTCCCTCATAAAAGAGGGTCGCCTTCTAGGGCAAAAAACCCTAACATAATCTCTACCGTTATATATGCGACCTTATAATGAACGGTCCAGATTTACAATGAAATTACAATATACTTTTACAAGGCAATTTTTGCTTCGGGGGCCCACTTACCCCCAGACCCCCCAGCCGGGGGGATAGGCCCCTCGGACCCCACGTGGAAGAGTTTACATACTTATGGGGTGTAAATACTTCATGGGGTATAAACACGATTGAAAGCAAGGACCTCTGAATCAGGAAGATAATCAGGCTCCATAACCAACATTTTCGTGAGTTGGCTTGTGACTGTTATACTACTATAGCATTTGGGGCTGATTTCAGCATTATTTGACTGAAGATGATAGGTAGCGAACATTCAGTGATAAGCATGCCACACAGATGGTTGTTTTATCATATCTACACTTTCGGTAGTTAAACACTATAAATTTGTTTCTCTCCTAACTTATTGAAAGCCAAAATTTCAATATTGTTACAACAAAGGCTCCATCTAGGGATGGTGCTTTCCTGCAAAGTGCCAAGAATAGTAGACCACGTGCCTTCATCCACTGGGTGACCTGAAATCATCCTTATCAAACTCTGAACTCTGTCGCTTTACTTGCACCTTTTTGAAACAAAAAACCGCTTATGCATTCATTGGGCTATGGAGTCATAATGTCTTAAATCAAGACCATACAGGATGCCAAAATGAATTGGAAATGTACTTAAAACCACTTCTGTACTCTAATGCTTAAAGTCACGCTTATTTATATACATCACCTACTCTAATTGATATCTCTATTTTTTTTTCAAGTATAGGAAAACTTCCAAATCAACCAAGCGAGTATCTGACTAACAAACTTAATTATACTTCCATCTTTGAGCAAAAGGATGACAGGAGTAGCTGCAAATTTCAAAACATGCCCTAGGAGCAAGTACTTATAGATTTGAAATGTAGACTTCAATAAGTTCGAAATAACAAATTCAGTCCCCCATTTTGACTCCATATAAACTGCTACTGGATCGTAGAAGAGAAGAGATATACCACTTTCACAATTAATCCATACTTCCTCCTGCTGGGCAAGCTGTTTGAAATGTTCTTGCACACTTTGTCCAGTGCTGATTTTTTCTTCCACTGGTGAAAAAATGTCACATTGAAACTTACTAGTCGGTTTCTCAATGGTTGCTAAATAGGGAGGAGAGATCAATTGTTTCAATAACCCCTCCTTATGTCCTTCATCTACTTTCCAAAGATCTTCTTGGTAGATGCCATACATAGGCTGATCTCTTTCATGATGTTGTTGATTGATTTCCTGTTGAACCAAAGTTTCTTGCTGCTCATCATCTTCAGAAACACTTTCATCACATTCATCAAACAAAGGAGGACTAGCGTAAATTTTCATGTGTGATGAAAAATAAATATTCTCTTCTCATTCTTCTAGATATTCATCATAAACAGGTTCAATAGATAACTCAGGAGTGTCATCAATCAGACAAATGCTCGAAATATCAACTGTGAAGCTATCTATCTTAGATCCACACTCCTTAAAATCATAGTCTAAAGCATCTTCAAACAACAAACATTATTCAAGGTTATTAAACATGACAACCCTATCTTCTTCATGAAACAAAACAGTGTCTACAAGATGATCCTCTAGCAGGAAATAATCATCATAAATTGGTTTACTAACTTCCTCTAAAGTTCCATGGTTGTCATCATTTAAATTTAGATTTTCATTTTCAGTAATAGAAGAAGTTTCACTCACATGTTCAGGACTGTGTGAATGTTACAAATCTGTGTAAGCAAGGGTTGTAACATAACTATACATGAGCAGATCTATCTCTTCTTCTGCAAGCAACTATTGTTTGCTTTCTCTTCTGCAGGTTGACCATGATGTTGCATATCTTTTTCTTGAATGTGATCACAAGAGCTATCATATCGTACTTTTTTATCAGCCAACTCTTCTTCATACTGATTATCCTCATCGACTTGAGAAATTTCTAATATTCCTTCCTCCTCTTCAAGAAGATGTGTTTGATTTGTTTGTCTTATGAATTTTATATTACAACAATCTTCAAAATGTGTTTCAGCTAAATAGAATTTTTTACAATGCTGATGAAAAAGTATGTGAAAATCTTTCAATGAAGGAATACTGGAATGAGGTAAAGATTTATACTAGATCCTAACATCTCTTTCCAATGAAAACATAAATATTTTCATGAGGACATATTCATGATGTACATTTAATTCATCCATGAGCTTGTGGAATTCAAACAAGTGTTGGGCAGGATTATCGTCTGCATATTCTCCAAATTTAGGAAGGACATCTTCCCACACTTTAATTTCTGGAACAGTGCTGGGAAAACCATAAACATTTGCAAAGTCCAGGGGAGAAGACCTTGCAGCAATCTCAGCAGTGAACAAATCTGACATTTTGAGACCAGTGGAGTCGCCAGTGAATCATGTAGAGTCTTCGAACCAAGGAGTCGCCAGGTGAACGATCACAGCGAATTGAATGCCTATTCCTTGTTCACCATCAAGAAATAGATCTAAACTTTTTGTCATATCCAAAGGAAGATAACTTCTTTCCTCCATCCCCAACAACGACACTAGAAAATGTCATCGCAAGAGTTGGTTCTAGGATGTAGCAGAGCCAAGCCTTAACACATTTTAAATGAAATAAATTTGGTCACTCAGAATTGACTTGAGTTGCATGCAAGTAAATTACGAGATAACCTCGAACCACTTTTGATTGGAAACTGCCCCTTCCAACCCGAGAGGGATCTCTCGAAAATATGTCACGATAGGATGTTCAATAAGCTTAACAATGGGCAGATCTGTGGGTAACATAAAGTTTTGAGGTTTTTAGGGTTGATGGGTTGGAAAGTAGTCCATTGGGCATGGAGTCAAATGATCAATCAAGTGATAAGAGTGTTTTGGCAATGGAAATCCATGGAGCAGAGGTGAGATAGAAGCTAATTACAGAGGGAAGGATTTATAAAAAGTATGGTAGCATAATAAAGAGAAAACATATAAAAATGAAAGGAGAACTTAGCAATGAGTGAATTCCAAGCATAAATTAGTGGAAAGAGATGGTTGGGATAGAGCATCTATCCAAGGATGAATTCTGAATCTTTAGATCTCTGCAATAAACAACCTATAACATGTCCTGCAATAGAGAATCTAACAAACAAATGAATTCCATTGCAAACATAGTCACAAATCGAGAATAAAATGGAAATAAAACCAACTGAAATGATGCGAGAATGAAGCAATAAGACATTCTCTACAAAAAAATCACAAGAATCTCTGTTGTAGATCGAAAATGACTCTGCACTCTTATATTAAACATGAAAGCAAAAGATTATAGTCCCAGGAGTGCTACTCACGCCCCCCCCCTCCCTCCTCTTTTCATTTTAAAAATATTCCTCATATATTTATTGAGGTTCAAATCCTCTATAATATAAAAGATAACAACAATTACAACCAATTCTTGAAACTTTCTTTCATAGAAAATGGGCCAAACTGCCAAAAACTAGGGCTGCAGTTATGGATCTGTATCTCTCAAATCACGAAAGTTTTGCATAAAAAGAAAGAGTATTTTGTTCATTTGTTTATTCTAAGAAAAAATCTCTCTCATTTCCCTGAGACCCATTTTGATTTCCCCCAAATCTGCATTTAACAAACATGTGTCAAAACATGAAAATATGAAATCCAAAAATTAGGGCTTAGAGATGGATTCGATTATCCCAATATGTGACACATGTAGGAAAAATGCAAGAGGCTAATGATCTATATGTGATAGGCACAAAATCCTCCAACCATTTCTCAAAATGATACTCCAATCTCTCAAAATCCTCATTTGAAAATGATGACTCAGCATAGTAAAAAATGCCACATTTCTAAATATGAACCTCATATTGAGGGGGAGTTTTGACTACCTTACCAAGATAAAAATGAAATTATGAATACACCATTGGACATATTAGGATTTTTAGATGTCGATCGACTATTCGAACGCAAAAAATGATCTCTCCACGACTGAGAAAATTGTGTTTTTCTAAAGTAGTTTGACAGATGACTAGAGTCCCGATTTTGGGTTTTTGGGATTTGGGGAAACAAAGAAGTGGTTATTAAAATATCCACATCGGCCAAATCCTTGATGGCCAAATCCCCAAAATATATTTTGGATTTTACATTTCACTCTTTTGGGCCTTCGGGTTTTGGGTATCATGTCCTCAATAGTTATGACATGCAAGGAATCCCGAATCGCGAAATCGCGATGGGATTAATTAGGTGATAATCATTTGTTTTAATCTCTTAATTAATCATGATTAGCAATTAATATTTAACCTTTGATGGATTTAAGTGTCAGGACTTCGATAATACTTGACATGATAAATCTCGAATCGCGAAATTGTGATGAGATTTATTAACGTTAATCTTTCTTAATCTTTATTTGACCTGTCTTATCCTTTAATACTTTAGTGAATTCGGGGATCGAGGCTGTAGTTATTAAAATATCTACATCAGCCAAATCCCCGATGGCAAAAAACCTAGACTCGTGATATTTTTCTCATTGTGGCTTAATGTTTGGTGTATGCGGTCATTCCACTGGCAATGCTTCCATTCATTCTCCTTGTGACTCAACGTTCAAACATATGGCACATTTCTTTGATTCTCACATGAACCCTGTCTTTATATTTTTCGTGAGTTGTCTTGTGACTGTTATACTGCTATAGCATTTGGGGCTGATTTCAGCGTTATTTGACTGAAGATGATAGGTAGTGAACATTTAGTGATAAGTGTGACAGACAGATGGTTGTTTTCTCATATCTACACTTTCGGTAGTTAAAAACTATAAATGTTTTTCTCTCCTAACTTACTGAAAGCCAAAATTTCAATATTGTTACAACAAAAACCATATCAAATGCCTTGCAGGATATTAAGAAGAACAATGAAGCTAAGAAAGAATCCATGTATGCAAAAATTGAGACACAACTAAGAGGGTTACAACATGCCCTTCAATCCAGTCGCGTAGTATCCACTGCACCCCTGCCATCAAAAGAACCAGAGCTAGGAGATGAGCTTGCCCAACTCTGTAGAATAGATGATGTGACCGAAGATCGCCTTCGTTGAGTGAAATATGAGAAAGAAAGGGCCATGGTGGCCCTGAAGAAAGAAAAACAGGAAGTGGTAGAGAAACTTTGAGTTGCGCAGCAGGAGAAGGATGACCTCCATGCCAAATTTGAAGAGGAGAGAGCACATGTCAAGCAAGAGAAAGAGCATTTGCTCACCGAGAAGATCCTAATCAAAGAAGCAGTCAACATAACACTTCTATATATGAAAGGCTTAGAGAAAAATGGTGGAAGAACCAATGGAGCATCAAGTAGCGCAGCTTTTGGAAGCTATCCAACAGATTCAACAGAGAATAGTAGACCTAGAGCTACAAACAGTGCCAAGTACCCCACAGGACATGTGAGACCAAAGAGAAGCCACTTCTCAGAGCACAGTTGAGAGGATCAAATCCTTCACTCTGGAATGTAAAAAACTTAGCAGTAGAAGTGCACAAACCTACGAGCGACTTACTGAAGACCCTGAAATAAAGGCACCAGAGTCACAACTCCAGGAGGAAAAGCAACAAGCAATGACAGTATAGGCATAGTTGAAGCTCCTTTCAGTAGTTGAAAGGATGAAGTGATCTGAGGAACATCTCACTACTCAATAGTAGGTCCACACAATATAGATCAAAGCCATGGAAGTGACTCAAAGGATCCAACCAGTCCAGGACGAAGCGTGCCAACTATTTGAGGAGATTGAAGGCTGAGGAGAAGAGCTGGAACAAGTAGTCACTGCAGTCGAACAACACTTAGAGGGACCTGTCAATAGAGTAGTTATCCAAGAGTTCACTGAGCAGGAGGCCTTGGTGTAGCAATAGGTTGAAGTATCTCGAGCCAAGCTCGAGGATTTTGAAGTAGAGCTAACTAGACTAGAGTGGCTCGGGATGAGTCATAGGTGAGTGTTGGGGGACTTTTGGCCCTTGACCAAGTTTTGGAGAACCTTGGTCATGTTTGACCTATTTTGGGACTTCGAAAGGCTGTTGAAGGCAGAGCGCAAGTCGAAGTAGAGATCGTGGGATCTGGACCCCTTGTTTAGGGATTTTTAGGTCTTGGGCTTATGTAATGGGTATGGGGATGTTGGCGCATGGGTTTACCCATGTTTAGGCCCCTTTTGTAATGTATAAATATATAGCTAGGTGATGTAAGAAGAGGCCAGTGTGCTAAGTACGAGACCTATGTGTATGTAATGAGGTCAATGTGATAAGTACAAATAGTTGTGGATGCTTCATGCATACTATGTGTTAAGACTTACAGAGTTAAGTGCAAGTGATTGTAAGAAGCTTGTGTGCAGATTATGTAAGAAGGATTTGTGTTGTAACCTACTCGGGGAAGGAGAATCTGGTGAGGTGTGCACATATCTCCTATCCTATGCGGAGTGGGGTTTTTGGGATCTGTGCTTGTAGAATATTGACAGAAGATAATAAAGAATAGAAGAGTTGGTGGACGTAGCCCCACATTGGGGTGAACCACGTATATCCTGTGTTATGGTTTCTTTGCGCATTATGGTTGTTATATTGCTTATGTGATTGGTGCTTAGTGAAATAATGTATGTTTAGGTGGATCTGATATGAATGAGATGCCATATCTAATATATTTCCTTATGCTAAGTTCTTAGATGTGTTATATCTGGTCGAATACCATGTTGCTCTGTAATTAGGGTTCGATCTACGAAGTGAATGTTGGTTGAATACTAATGAATGATAACTACTAAGTGCTTCGTTAGAGTGGTGTAATCATAGATCTGTGTCCCAGCTAAGGTTGTAGACACTGGAGTCCTACAACCACCCTTGCCTCTACCTCGGGTGAGACTACATCTACTTCGCAGGGATTTTCGAAAGGGCCAGTAGTTAGGGTTTTGTTGGTGTGTTGTTGAATCATTGAACCCTGGGTCTGTCCCTATGCCAATGTCATGGAAGTGACTTAGAGGCTCCAACTAGTCCAGGATGAAGCGTGCCAATTGTTTGAGGAGATTGAAGGCTGAGGAGTAGAGATGGAACAAGTAGTCACTATAGTCGAACAATGCTTAGAGGGACCAGTCAACAAAGCAGTTATCCAAGAGTTCGTCGAGCAGGAGGCCTTGGTGCAGCAACATGTCAAGGCAGATCGATCCAACATCAAGGATTTTGAAGAAAAGCTATCCAGACCATAGTGACTCGAGATGAGTCACAGGTGAGTGTTGGGGGCCTATTGGCCCTTAACCAAGTTTTGGAGAACCTTGGTCATGTTTGACCTATTTTGGGACTTCGACAGGCTGTTGAAGGTGGAGCACAAGTCGAAGCGGAGATCGCAGGATCCCAACCCATTTTTAGGGTAGTTTTGGGATTAGGGTTTATGTAATAGGTATGGGATGTCGACCCATGGTTTTACCCATGTTTAGGCCCATTTTGTAATGTATAAATATATATATAGGCGATGTAAGAAGAGGCCAGTGTGCTAAGTGCAAGACCTGTGTGTATGTAATGAGGCCAATGTGATAAGTGCAAATAGTTGTGGATTCTTCGTGCATAATATGTGCTAATACTTGTAGATTTAAGTGCAAGTGATATTTGTACATGCTTTGTGCGTACTGTAAGAATCTTGTAAGGCTAAGTGCAAGTGAATGTAAGAGATTATGTAAAGGCTTTGTGTTGTAATCTAGCTCGGGGAAGGAGGATCTAATGGAGTGTGAATAGATCTCATTTCCTATGCAGAGTAGGATCTTGTGGCTCTGTGCATGTAGAATATAGATAGAAGACAATAAAAGAGAAGAAGAGTTGGTGGACATAGCCCCAAGCTGGGGGTGAACCACGTATATCCTGTGTTGCAATGCTTTGTGCGATGTATTGATGTGTTTACCTTCTTAATGATTTGATATAGATGAATGACAAATAGATCTGTTGATGCTTTGTGCTTAATAATATGGATGAATGCTAGATCTGACCTATGTGAATGTGCTTAGTGCTTGAATATACTAGATCTGGGTGAATACTGTGCTGATATGTTGTTAGGGTTTATCTGCACTATGAATTAAGGCTGAATGCTAATGATCTATAATTGCTAAGTGATATATTAGGGTGTTACAATCACAGATCCATTTCCCAGCTAAGGTTGTAGACACTGGATTCTTGCAACCAACCCTACCTCTACCTCGGGTGAGACTGCATCTGCTTCGCAGGTGTTGCCAAAAGGGCCGATAGTTAGGGTTTTGTTGGTGCACTATTGAAGCATTGAACCCTGGGTCCGCCCCTGTGCCAACAATGAATTTGTTGGTCAATTGGATCATCTTGGTTTAAAAGAAGTTCAATGAATCAATGGTTTTGACCCTAAAAACTTTTTTTCTGCACACATGTCCCTAGTCAAATACTCTTCATATTTTAGTAAGTCTAAAAAACTAGAAGAAGGAGGAGGAGACAACCAAAATATCCTCAAGGCCTCTATTGAAGAAACCTTGAATGAAATTGAAAAACCAGAAATCACTAATGAGTGATGTTGGCTTCCTAAATTGAAATCTTTTACACTGTTAGTTGGTCTCCTTTTGTCTTATCCTTACACCCATTTACTATGCCTACTACCACATTCACCCAGTTAATGTGTATAAGCTTCATGACATGAAATGTTGTTAATATTCATAATTTACTTTGTTTTAAATTATTTAGAAGGGGATTTTGACTAATCTTTCCAATGAAGGTTTTTGATAGTTTAGTTCCTACACCAACAATTCAGTTCCGATACATGACCTTCATGTTTAGAATATATGTGCATTTCCAGGGCCAAAATGAAGATGCGAGTTTTGTTGGAAATACCCCTAATATGGTTTGTGTTCACTAGTTTTCACCCAGGTCACATGTGTGGACCTTTAGTGTGTGGTCAAAATTGTGCCAAAATTAGGAATAACGACCTTCAGATGTAATTTTCGGATAAATGAAGAAGAATCTCAAAATTCCAGAACATGTTTTTTTTGCAGACTGCGTCCATTTAGCTGACTCACAGGTTGTTTTTGAAAATAATGAAGGATCTAGGAGATATGGGAATTTTTCCAATATGGGTTTGCATAGATTTGTATTTGTGACCGTCTTCTCCAATATTATAGAAAAATGTGTGCGCCCAACTAGCAAGGGAGACTAAATCAAGCTATTTTCAACTTTTTTATGTCATGTAGAATTATTTGTAATATGATCTTGAGCTATTTTTACAACCAATATCTACCAAACATGAGATGAGAAAATATCTTGTAAACTAATTATACATTGATAGGTTTGATTTGAGAGAATTAATTTTGATCCATTCTCTTTCTCTTCTCTATATATAAACTACCATAGGATCGAGGAGGGTAGAGGTGGCTAGAGATATAGATTAGAGAATTGAAGAGGGAATGGAGAATTAATGATGAGTTTCATTGTATATTGTTGAATATATTTCCTTCAATAAATTGATCTCAGATCTATTCCTACAAGTGAAGTTTTGAGTACATCCTAATATTGTAAATCTTTCCCACAATGTGTGCCAAGATTGGTAGGGCTCCCATCTTGACATACATTGTGTTTCTTTCATTTACTTTTTGTCAACCAAATCAATTTTGATTTCCATTTAGCATTTAAATTGTTGGTTATGTTTTGTATTTGAATTCATCCACAAAATATTTATTATCCACTAAAGATTGAAGGGATGATTTTCTTTATAAGTGATTATAGGAATCCTTGGGAAATACTGTGGTTTGTGCCAGGATAATCGTTTGAGTAACCCTTGTCCAGTGATATAACTCCATGGTGTAGGTCAATTTTCCATCATTTCTCTGACATGTTATCATAGGATCTGATCCTACATTTCCTGTGCCTACATCTCGAAGCTTACAATCCCTTGACTTGATGATTTAATGTATGGAATTTATACATATAAATATCCCCACATTTTTGGCACCATTGTCGGGGAGGTTCTGAAGGGATTGGAGCATTTGTAGTTTTTTTTTTTGCGCATAATTTGGTTGCACCAAAATTTAAGACTCAGTGGAGGAGAAAATGTAAGAAACAAATGCACCATCATTTCACAATCTCTTTATGGGTTCTAAACCATCACATTCACTTTAGTGAGTTTCTCCAAGCCCTCGTTGTGTTGGTTCAATGTGTCTTCTTTTGTATTAATGCATGGAAATGGAAATCTTCTCATGTCAATATACAAATTGGTGACAACATGGTCTTAGTAGCATGAGTGGTATGGATACATGCTCTTATTTGGAATTTTTTGTGTGTTGTGTGCAAGATTTCATTGATTTTCTTAAAGTTGTTGTTTTTGGTTTGTAAGAACTCCATACACTAATCCATGTGCGAGACAAGGATTAGCAGACCAACCATAGAATGTAAATATGCTCAATCATTTTTTGAGAAAAGGAAGGCATACCTCTGCAAGGATCTTCTCAAATCCTTTCCCACACTCCATATTTGTTACCAGGGATGAGTCTGCAAGCAGTGGATGAACCAAGGATACATGAACATATTCCACAAGAGGAGGATCTATAAGTTTCTTCCAATAGTCCTCATGAGTAGATATAAGATATTGATGAGTCATGGACCACATCATATAGAGAGAATATGCTAGAGCTATAAATTGAGGAGTTTTTTTTCATGTTTATCATCAGATCCCTTGTGCATCACAGAGTGTGATGACTAATTCTTAGAAGACCGTCATGATATGAAAATCAAATAAATCCAAGGAGACAAAGATTACATTGAATCTTGGTTCCAAACTATCATCAAGTTGCAGTACCCCTCCATCCTTCTACAATTATTTGCATCATCTCCATGAGAGCAACTCACCTCTCATGTCCCGACAACCATTGAGGTATATTTTTCATACTTGGATATGAATATGCTTATAAATATGTTACATGGATTCAATGTAAATACTCCTAAACATGAGAAAATGTTTCCTTTCTCAAGTAGGGTAGGATAGTAGATCAATAGATTTCAATAAATGATGCATATAGTTAGTGGTCTAGATTGAAGTACAATGCAACATCCATTTTTTATGTTTTTCTGAATAAGCGGGGAATGTCAACAATTGACAATGAAGCTTGTTGAAAAAAGGAGGTCTCTATTCCTAATATCTATTACTATAACAAATTTCTGTTGATGGAATGAATGATTTGATGGTTTTACGTAAGTTGAAATATGCAAACAATTTGCAACCATTAAACATATCAAAAGGCAGCTACAACTCTCACCAACAAAAATGCTTTTCAGCTCTTCATTGGGTTGTGTGCCTATGGTACTAAAACTACATAATTCACTACATGCACCTTCAATTTGTCTTAAATCTCCACCATTCACGTCAAATTTGACAAAAAATATCCAAAATTATGAGTATGATGGTCTTCATAGCTTTGATGCTCAGATTTGTATGACAACAAGAAATCTATCAGCAGTGTCCCAACAACGCAGTCACACTCTCTAGTTCCAATCATTCATTTCACTCATAATACAACTCATGTATGTAAGTACCAACTTCAACAAATTAAGGTAACTTGAGGTAAATAATTTTCTAATCCTTCTAATCTATTAAAGATAAAGGAGATTTATCATAAAGACAACATTATAAGCTTGTTATTCTATCTTATCTACCACTTATCCTCATAATTTTAACCCATCCCACCAATACCCACTATTACTTCCTTATAAACCCACATTGTTTTTTCAAAACTCCTCACCATCCTGTCTTTTGCATTCCCTCAACTGATGGTTGTGAAGTGTTGAAGTAGTATGGGCTTATCTCTTCCTATGAAGACTTGTAGAATATATGAAAGGGAATGAAGAAGCAAGGGGATAATAGGCATGGGCCTATATTCATTGTATCATTTAAAGTAGATGTTGTTACATCAAGGATTCTGAGAATTTATGAACAATTTCTTTGCCTAAAAATTTGAAACACTATAAGCAGCTAAAGTTTAGCATCCTGATGTGTATCTATATTCAATTCTTGTTTAATCTCTAATAGATTTTGGGTTTAATTCAAAACTTTATAGATAATCTTTCTTTCTTTGTAATTTGATTTGATATCAGATATCCAAGATTAGCTATGCTATTTTATTCATCTTCTATGGTGAGTTTGGTCAATGCAACCCAATCCATGTCATTGATGAGTAAATGGTGAGACTGAACCAACATATACTTTTTCAACTTTTCAAGTGATTGAAAAAGACTTTAAGCTTGGGTAAATCCATTTCTATTATGTCGATCATATTGCATAACTTCAACATAATTTTTTTGTTATCTTAGGCAACAATTCTAAGTCATCTTTTGATGAGGAGATGGTGATCCATAATAAATCTACACATCAATTAACCTTAGCAATGTTAGATCCAACAATCCATTTATTCGATATGCACAAGTGTAAAGGGATATTCTCATCTCCAATATCACTTTGATCACTGTTTTGGTATATCTTCACTTCATAAATTCCATTGCATAACATTTTCAATATTTTTGTGAAACATCAAAATATGAGATATCACTAGTACACTTGATTTTGGATTGGTGATAGCTAGCATAATCACTTATTTTCCTTTATATGATTTCATAAGAGTCATGGATTGCACATTGGAGCAGATCAAATTTGTGAATAAGTATGATGTGGATGAATAACTTAAGGTAAGAGGTCAATATCCACATAATAACGATGATAATGTTTTTTTCCCATCAATTTGGAGAAATCTACCAGCCTCTGATATATTGGAAAAAGTTTTTTCCCATTTTCTTGTTCTACCGACCTCTGATATATTGGAAAAAAAATTAAGACAATATGCAAGAAATTTGACCAAGTCATTTGATCAAAACCTTTTCTCAATACCCACTACCATTCCCCCTCCCAGAGATCCATGGATTACAATGTTTCAATCATATTCATGTTCCCAATTTCAGGCACATAACCCTAATCTCAATGTGTGGCACCAAATCACACTCTCATTCCTCCATTTCCATTTCCATGTCCTTTCCTCTACAGGTGGGTTTATCTATGTAAGGGGGAACTCAAACGGTTATTGTCCATTGTGGTCTACAATACCATCACAAATCATTGGATGATCCTTCCCCTAATGATCAAGAAGAGTATGGAGTGAAACTACTGCGCAACTTTCACTCCCAAATTATCTTTGTTACTACTAATTTTGTGGGAAGATGCAAGATCCAGAAGTGGAATTTTATCTCACTCCGCATTTGTGTAGGGGACCATGTGGAAATCCACTTGAAAATGAAAATAAAAACACTTAGTTTACCACATACATGTTGTTATCATAAAAATTGTTAAGTGTGGACACAAACTGATCTCCCTAACTTCAACAAGAAATTAGAACAAAACAGAGAAGAATACAAGCTTCTCCTTAGATTTCATCGTAATGTAAACTAGTTCAAAGAGGGACAAATGACATACCATTTAAACGTCGTTTGATCCTCGCTAGTATCATCCTTTCTCCATATTTGGATTTGTGGGATGTTGAACCTATTAATAAGAACACACCAACAAAGAGAGAGAACAACGATATATATATTCCAATGAAGCCTATGCATAAGATCAAGGAGTTATACAAAAAAATGGAGACACTTTTATAGGGAAGAAATGTATCATTGCATTATATTGATGAAAGTGGAGAATACAACCTATGCATTGATTTTGCAAGGTCCCTTCCAATGGCCCTTTTCTTCAACACACACACCTATTCTCCAATACTTTTGATGAAGAGTATTCACAACCTGACTTGGAAAGCTAAAGCAAATCTATCACAAGTACAATCTTCAACATAATTCTTCATGCATAAGAGAGCCTATCGTTTCCCATGACAGATCCCTCTTTTTATAGGGTGAAAGAGGGATGGATGATGATATTAGGATGATCCCACTAAATCAGAGAAGCGAGTAAGTCCAAACTGATCGGAGGCCACCTCATCTTATAGAATATTCCATTCTATAACTTTTGAGAATTTCACCTTTTTACCTTGTTTGAGCATTGTCACACCCTAAGCACGAGTAGCATGTAGTGACGATGCAATCCATTTTGGTGCAGCATGCGACGATCAAACATCGTCACACCCTAATCATTTAACAGGGTGCGATGGTATCCTTTGACAGGTTTTTTAAGAAAAGAAATATGATTCAATTTCTCAAGGAGAAAGTCTCATTTATTCAGTAGCTTCTGAGAATAGAGGATTAAGTCATACATATATCATCAGTTGATCACAGATTGACCAAAATAATGTGTAACAAAATGCCCCCCAAAGTATGAAGTTGGAACATGTGACAACTGAAATACTTTGTAGAATGTGTGTGTCAAGAACAAGGAGCACATCGGTCGGGAACCTGTGTTGGCCCTTGACCAAGTTTTCAGGAACACTTGGTCATATTTGACCATTGTTGGACTTCAAGAGTCTATCAAATATGGAGCACCAAAAAAAGCAGAGATCACGGAATCTCGACCCACTTTTGGGGCTCTTTTAGGGTTTTGGGTTAATGTAATGGGAAAGGGATGTCGGCCCATGGGTTTACCCATGTTTTAGGCCTATTTTGTAAAGTATAAATAAGTATCTAAGAAATGTAAGAGGGGGCGAGAAGATAAGCTAAGTGATAGTAAAGGATTTGTGTATATTATGTGACTGACTTGTAGAGCTGAGTGCAAGTGATATAAGTGCTGAGTGCATAGATTGCAAGAAGGCTCTATGCTAGATCTACTCGGGGAAGGAGGATTTGGCAAGGTGCGCACAGATCTCCTGTCCTATGCGGAGTACAAATGTGAGCTCTGTGTTGTAACCTAGTTGACTAAAGCTAATAAAGAAGAAGAAGACTTTGTGGATGTATACCCAGGGTGGGGGTGAACCATGGTAACTCTGTGTGTTGTGCTCGGTTCTTCAACCTAATGTGTTGGTTTCTTTCCATGTGTTATGCTTTGATATGATTATGCTATGTTCTTTTTTATGATACTCTTAGATAGATACACTTTGATTTGTGCTTCTTAGATGTATGGGTGTAGATCTGACATATATGAAAGCGCTGAGTGCTAAACCTATTTTTCTGATGCTAAGTGCTAACTTAACCTAGATCTGAGTGAATGTTGCGGTGCTCTATGCCATCTGCGGAGTGCCTTGAGGGTTAAATACTGATGAATGATCTTTGATAAAGCACTTGCTAAGAGTAAGAATCATATATCTATGTCCCAGCTAAGGTTGCAGACACCTGAGTCTTGCAACCACCCTTGCCTCTACCTCAGGTGCGACTTCATCTTCTTTGCAGGTGTTGTTGAAAGGGATGATATTTACGGTTTTGTTGGTGTGTTGTTGAAGAGTTGAACCCTGGGTCTTCCCCTGTGCCAACAAATGGTTCCATTGTCAGGACCTAAAACTGTGATTGCTAGGAACTAAGGAAGAAGAAACTTTGTGCAAAAGGAAGCTCTGTGGATAGATCTGTGGCCCTAGTGCACAACTTTTTACTCGGCCTATGAAGCTTTGTGCCAAGAATAAGGTCAGATATAAAGAAAGGAAGATCAGATCCGAAGAAAACAAGCAATATCTGAACACTATGTGCTCTAAGAAAAGTAAAAGTGGAAATTTCTGAAAGAAAGAACTCATATCTGCAGAAAAGAGGTAAGATCTATAAGCTCTGTGCTCTAATAAAGGTAAGAATAGTCAAAAGTTATTAGATCTGGAAGATTTGTGCTCTGTAGAGGTAATATAAGTGAAATTTTTTGTTTCTAGAGCATGGATTTAGGTATGTTTGATAGATTTTGTCCTAGCTTAAAAATTAGGGAATTAATATATGAAAGAAAGTTTGATATGAATAGATCTTGTTAACTCCCAAAATAGCACCATTATTTTGCTAACTCGTTCACAAAGGTTCGATTAAAGTTTTTGAATTGCGAATGGGAAAATGACACTTAAACTTGCAGGCAACTTTTCGATCCCTTCCTGAGCTCCAAATTAAGATCTGACAACGCCATTGGAAAGCTGAGATTCTCTAGATGTCGATCGACTATTTACATGTGAAAAATGGATTTTTTATGACCGATAAATTCAAATTTGAAACTCTGTCCGCTTTCAACAGCACAGAAGGCAGAAATTTTTACCCGTTAGCTGTTGAAAGTGGCGCTTTCCGCAGCTAAGGAGCGTTTTTTCACAGACTACGTGCTGTGGAAAGCCTGTAACGGCCAGAATGTCACGATTTTCGCCCAGATTTGAAAATTTTGAATTAAAAGCAGATGAAAACGTTGGGATTAGACAGGTGGTGGATTATTCCATCAAATCCAAAGGCTATTTTGGGAAAGACAAGTCAAAAGAGG
>ML825339.1:131323-148789 GCA_009831015.1 Picea engelmannii | reverse complement strand
TTTTTTTTTTGCGCATAATTTGGTTGCACCAAAATTTAAGACTCAGTGGAGGAGAAAATGTAAGAAACAAATGCACCATCATTTCACAATCTCTTTATGGGTTCTAAACCATCACATTCACTTTAGTGAGTTTCTCCAAGCCCTCGTTGTGTTGGTTCAATGTGTCTTCTTTTGTATTAATGCATGGAAATGGAAATCTTCTCATGTCAATATACAAATTGGTGACAACATGGTCTTAGTAGCATGAGTGGTATGGATACATGCTCTTATTTGGAATTTTTTGTGTGTTGTGTGCAAGATTTCATTGATTTTCTTAAAGTTGTTGTTTTTGGTTTGTAAGAACTCCATACACTAATCCATGTGCGAGACAAGGATTAGCAGACCAACCATAGAATGTAAATATGCTCAATCATTTTTTGAGAAAAGGAAGGCATACCTCTGCAAGGATCTTCTCAAATCCTTTCCCACACTCCATATTTGTTACCAGGGATGAGTCTGCAAGCAGTGGATGAACCAAGGATACATGAACATATTCCACAAGAGGAGGATCTATAAGTTTCTTCCAATAGTCCTCATGAGTAGATATAAGATATTGATGAGTCATGGACCACATCATATAGAGAGAATATGCTAGAGCTATAAATTGAGGAGTTTTTTTTCATGTTTATCATCAGATCCCTTGTGCATCACAGAGTGTGATGACTAATTCTTAGAAGACCGTCATGATATGAAAATCAAATAAATCCAAGGAGACAAAGATTACATTGAATCTTGGTTCCAAACTATCATCAAGTTGCAGTACCCCTCCATCCTTCTACAATTATTTGCATCATCTCCATGAGAGCAACTCACCTCTCATGTCCCGACAACCATTGAGGTATATTTTTCATACTTGGATATGAATATGCTTATAAATATGTTACATGGATTCAATGTAAATACTCCTAAACATGAGAAAATGTTTCCTTTCTCAAGTAGGGTAGGATAGTAGATCAATAGATTTCAATAAATGATGCATATAGTTAGTGGTCTAGATTGAAGTACAATGCAACATCCATTTTTTATGTTTTTCTGAATAAGCGGGGAATGTCAACAATTGACAATGAAGCTTGTTGAAAAAAGGAGGTCTCTATTCCTAATATCTATTACTATAACAAATTTCTGTTGATGGAATGAATGATTTGATGGTTTTACGTAAGTTGAAATATGCAAACAATTTGCAACCATTAAACATATCAAAAGGCAGCTACAACTCTCACCAACAAAAATGCTTTTCAGCTCTTCATTGGGTTGTGTGCCTATGGTACTAAAACTACATAATTCACTACATGCACCTTCAATTTGTCTTAAATCTCCACCATTCACGTCAAATTTGACAAAAAATATCCAAAATTATGAGTATGATGGTCTTCATAGCTTTGATGCTCAGATTTGTATGACAACAAGAAATCTATCAGCAGTGTCCCAACAACGCAGTCACACTCTCTAGTTCCAATCATTCATTTCACTCATAATACAACTCATGTATGTAAGTACCAACTTCAACAAATTAAGGTAACTTGAGGTAAATAATTTTCTAATCCTTCTAATCTATTAAAGATAAAGGAGATTTATCATAAAGACAACATTATAAGCTTGTTATTCTATCTTATCTACCACTTATCCTCATAATTTTAACCCATCCCACCAATACCCACTATTACTTCCTTATAAACCCACATTGTTTTTTCAAAACTCCTCACCATCCTGTCTTTTGCATTCCCTCAACTGATGGTTGTGAAGTGTTGAAGTAGTATGGGCTTATCTCTTCCTATGAAGACTTGTAGAATATATGAAAGGGAATGAAGAAGCAAGGGGATAATAGGCATGGGCCTATATTCATTGTATCATTTAAAGTAGATGTTGTTACATCAAGGATTCTGAGAATTTATGAACAATTTCTTTGCCTAAAAATTTGAAACACTATAAGCAGCTAAAGTTTAGCATCCTGATGTGTATCTATATTCAATTCTTGTTTAATCTCTAATAGATTTTGGGTTTAATTCAAAACTTTATAGATAATCTTTCTTTCTTTGTAATTTGATTTGATATCAGATATCCAAGATTAGCTATGCTATTTTATTCATCTTCTATGGTGAGTTTGGTCAATGCAACCCAATCCATGTCATTGATGAGTAAATGGTGAGACTGAACCAACATATACTTTTTCAACTTTTCAAGTGATTGAAAAAGACTTTAAGCTTGGGTAAATCCATTTCTATTATGTCGATCATATTGCATAACTTCAACATAATTTTTTTGTTATCTTAGGCAACAATTCTAAGTCATCTTTTGATGAGGAGATGGTGATCCATAATAAATCTACACATCAATTAACCTTAGCAATGTTAGATCCAACAATCCATTTATTCGATATGCACAAGTGTAAAGGGATATTCTCATCTCCAATATCACTTTGATCACTGTTTTGGTATATCTTCACTTCATAAATTCCATTGCATAACATTTTCAATATTTTTGTGAAACATCAAAATATGAGATATCACTAGTACACTTGATTTTGGATTGGTGATAGCTAGCATAATCACTTATTTTCCTTTATATGATTTCATAAGAGTCATGGATTGCACATTGGAGCAGATCAAATTTGTGAATAAGTATGATGTGGATGAATAACTTAAGGTAAGAGGTCAATATCCACATAATAACGATGATAATGTTTTTTTCCCATCAATTTGGAGAAATCTACCAGCCTCTGATATATTGGAAAAAGTTTTTTCCCATTTTCTTGTTCTACCGACCTCTGATATATTGGAAAAAAAATTAAGACAATATGCAAGAAATTTGACCAAGTCATTTGATCAAAACCTTTTCTCAATACCCACTACCATTCCCCCTCCCAGAGATCCATGGATTACAATGTTTCAATCATATTCATGTTCCCAATTTCAGGCACATAACCCTAATCTCAATGTGTGGCACCAAATCACACTCTCATTCCTCCATTTCCATTTCCATGTCCTTTCCTCTACAGGTGGGTTTATCTATGTAAGGGGGAACTCAAACGGTTATTGTCCATTGTGGTCTACAATACCATCACAAATCATTGGATGATCCTTCCCCTAATGATCAAGAAGAGTATGGAGTGAAACTACTGCGCAACTTTCACTCCCAAATTATCTTTGTTACTACTAATTTTGTGGGAAGATGCAAGATCCAGAAGTGGAATTTTATCTCACTCCGCATTTGTGTAGGGGACCATGTGGAAATCCACTTGAAAATGAAAATAAAAACACTTAGTTTACCACATACATGTTGTTATCATAAAAATTGTTAAGTGTGGACACAAACTGATCTCCCTAACTTCAACAAGAAATTAGAACAAAACAGAGAAGAATACAAGCTTCTCCTTAGATTTCATCGTAATGTAAACTAGTTCAAAGAGGGACAAATGACATACCATTTAAACGTCGTTTGATCCTCGCTAGTATCATCCTTTCTCCATATTTGGATTTGTGGGATGTTGAACCTATTAATAAGAACACACCAACAAAGAGAGAGAACAACGATATATATATTCCAATGAAGCCTATGCATAAGATCAAGGAGTTATACAAAAAAATGGAGACACTTTTATAGGGAAGAAATGTATCATTGCATTATATTGATGAAAGTGGAGAATACAACCTATGCATTGATTTTGCAAGGTCCCTTCCAATGGCCCTTTTCTTCAACACACACACCTATTCTCCAATACTTTTGATGAAGAGTATTCACAACCTGACTTGGAAAGCTAAAGCAAATCTATCACAAGTACAATCTTCAACATAATTCTTCATGCATAAGAGAGCCTATCGTTTCCCATGACAGATCCCTCTTTTTATAGGGTGAAAGAGGGATGGATGATGATATTAGGATGATCCCACTAAATCAGAGAAGCGAGTAAGTCCAAACTGATCGGAGGCCACCTCATCTTATAGAATATTCCATTCTATAACTTTTGAGAATTTCACCTTTTTACCTTGTTTGAGCATTGTCACACCCTAAGCACGAGTAGCATGTAGTGACGATGCAATCCATTTTGGTGCAGCATGCGACGATCAAACATCGTCACACCCTAATCATTTAACAGGGTGCGATGGTATCCTTTGACAGGTTTTTTAAGAAAAGAAATATGATTCAATTTCTCAAGGAGAAAGTCTCATTTATTCAGTAGCTTCTGAGAATAGAGGATTAAGTCATACATATATCATCAGTTGATCACAGATTGACCAAAATAATGTGTAACAAAATGCCCCCCAAAGTATGAAGTTGGAACATGTGACAACTGAAATACTTTGTAGAATGTGTGTGTCAAGAACAAGGAGCACATCGGTCGGGAACCTGTGTTGGCCCTTGACCAAGTTTTCAGGAACACTTGGTCATATTTGACCATTGTTGGACTTCAAGAGTCTATCAAATATGGAGCACCAAAAAAAGCAGAGATCACGGAATCTCGACCCACTTTTGGGGCTCTTTTAGGGTTTTGGGTTAATGTAATGGGAAAGGGATGTCGGCCCATGGGTTTACCCATGTTTTAGGCCTATTTTGTAAAGTATAAATAAGTATCTAAGAAATGTAAGAGGGGGCGAGAAGATAAGCTAAGTGATAGTAAAGGATTTGTGTATATTATGTGACTGACTTGTAGAGCTGAGTGCAAGTGATATAAGTGTTGAGTGCATAGATTGTAAGAAGGCTCTATGCTAGATCTACTCGGGGAAGGAGGATTTGGCAAGGTGCGCACAGATCTCCTGTCCTATGCGGAGTACAAATGTGAGCTCTGTTTTGTAACCTAGTTGACTAAAGCTAATAAAGAAGAAGAAGACTTTGTGGATGTATACCCAGGGTGGGGGTGAACCACGGTAACTCTGTGTGTTGTGCTCGGTGCTTCGACCTAATGTGTTGGTTTCTTTCCATGTGTTATGCTTTGATATGATTATGCTATGTGCTTTGTTATGATACTCTTAGATAGATCCACTTTGCTTTGTGCTTCTTAGATGTATGGGTGTAGATCTGACATATATGAAAGCGCTGAGTGCTAAACCTATTTTTCTGATGCTAAGTGCTAACTTAACCTAGATCTACGTGAATGTTGCGGTGCTCTATGCCATCTGCGGAGTGCCTTGAGGGTTAAATACTGATGAATGATCTTTGCTAAAGCACTTTCTAAGAGTAAGAATCACAGATCTATGTCCCAACTAAGGTTGCAGACACCTGAGTCTTGTAACCACCCTTGCCTCTACCTCAGGTGCGACTTCATCTTCTTTGCAGGTGTTGTTGAAAGGGATGATAGTTACGGTTTTGTTGGTGTGTTGTTGAAGAGTTGAACCCTGGGTCTTCCCCTGTGCCAACAAATGGTTCCATTGTCAGGACCTGAAACTGTGATTGCTAGGAACTAAGGAAGAAGAAACTTTGTGCAAAAGGAAGCTCTGTGGATAGATCTGTGGCCCTAGTGCACAACTTTTTACTCGACCTATGAAGCTTTGTGCCAAGAATAAGGTCAGATATAAAGAAAGGAAGATCAGATCCGAAGAAAACAAGCAAGATCTGAACACTATGTGCTCTAAGAAAAGTAAAAGTGGAAATTTCTGAAAGAAAGAACTCATATCTGCAGAAAAGAGGTAAGATCTATAAGCTCTGTGCTCTAATAAAGGTAAGAATAGTCAAAAGTTATTAGATATGGAAGCTTTGTGCTCTGTAGAGGTAATATAAGTGAAATTTTTTGTTTCTAGAGCATGGATTTAGGTATGTTTGATAGATTTTGTCCTAGCTTAAAAATTAGGGAATTAATATATGAAAGAAAGTTTGATATGAATAGATCTAATAAGTATAATGATAGATATGTTATACCTATGCATAGAAATAATGTCTAGACTAACAAGTGGATGTAGGATCCTAGAAAGAAATTTTTGTAGGCTAGCCACTATGATCCTAGTGCGCAGTACAAGAAAAGTTTGGGATCATTGAAGAGAAAGAGAGGATTAACTCTTTGTTACAGTTGCAGAAGACCAGGACATCTTGCTAAGGAATGCCCTGGGAGAAAACCTAATTGTCTCTGTTGCAAAGCTTTGGACCACGACGTATTGGATTTCCCTAGAATGATTGCTAAGTTGGAAAGGCTAAATTTGAATCAAGAAGACCAGAAGGAAGATCTAGAAAAGGCAAAAACCCAACAAGAATCAGAGAAAATATTAATACAAATAAAAGAAACCCCGAAGGAACATAAAGATGTCTGATTACCAGAGATCTTCAAAGAAAAGGAGCAAACCGAAGCAAGAATAGGGGACTTCGACATTGACTGTATTCTTGATGAAGAAACACAAGTGAACATTATGCTAGAAAGAACTTGGGAAACTATAGGAAAGCCTTCCATGATCCCTTCCCTAGGAGGAGCAAGTTTATTCAGAGGAAATTTGGTAAACCTATGTGGAAGGCTTGCTCGGATACCTATGACTATCAATGGAACTTCGACAGGGGAAGACTTTGAGATTATTAAATTTGTTGAAGATAGCGCCCCATTTACCATGCTCATAGGAAAACCTTGGATTGATAGAGAAAACGCCAGACGAAAAGGGGAAGAAGAAGTTTTGGAACATAAGAAGCAAGAGTTAAAAGAATTTATGGCTAGAAGGATCGCACACTTGATTTAAGAACATAAGAGCTGGTCACAGATATTCAATACTAGCAACATGTCAAGGCTAAGGGAACACTAGAGGATCCATAGAAGATTGAGTTACCTATTTTCGATACATAAGAAGTATTACCCAGGAACCCTAGGAAAGAATTTCAACAGCGCGAAGTAACTAAGACCACAAAAGGTAAGCATCAGAATGGTAAAATAATTACTGAGATGAAGCTCACTAGGAAGAAGACTAGAAAGTTAAGAAAGAAAAAGGCTAATACTGTAAGGTTACAAGAAGTTCTAGAGGATACTTCGCAGAAAAAAACATTGTAGAATTGGAGCTTTGCCGAGATATTAGAAAAATGACATAGATTACTTCGCCATGACGAAGCAATATAGCCGTTGGGGATGATATATCCATTCGACTTCCACTTTTAACGAGCAAAAAATCAATAAAGGTTCGTCATCCAACCATTGAAAAGTGCCATAACAGGTTGAACAGGAGTTAATGAAGGATCATACCCATTGCAAGCAGACCATTGCTATGTTTCCCTACTTAGTACATCGCACCACAAACTGAGAATACTTTTTTCTAAGTGAGAATTTGAGCACGAAACCTGAGATTAATTCACCCTGAGATCATTGCCTTATTCCCATATTATTCACTATAATCCCTAAATTCCTTTCACACCTGAGCTAGCTGACCCAAGCTTGTATGTCGAACGAGCTCAGCACTGCTGAGAAAGAAGTTGAATAAGTTTTAATTGACTTAATTACTGAGAGATTCACGTCGAAGTGAGGAGTGTCTATAGATGTACAAGCATCATCCTCAGGAGCATTTCCAGCTTCCCCCTCCACTGCTCGAGTAGGACCATTCCAACTGCCTTCGAAAAGATGATCTAAGCTCATAAACGAATTCTCCACTGTGAAGATGATCCCAAGTATCTTGCCTAGATATATCCCACCACTAAGTGACACAGTGAATTAAGACACTGTACCTAGAGACTTCGACTATGCTTTGGTCACTGCGTACCTCCCGAAAGGGGTGCACATAGTTAGTGCTGACTAGGATAAGCTAATAGCGCTGAAATTTAGTGATTTTAACCTTGGAGATCACAAAGTTTACAGTATGCTAGCCCCGCACAAGTACTTAACTATCACAGAAGGGAGGAACCCGAATATTGTCCCTTAGCAATGGACTCATAACCTCATGCAATCAACCCTCCTCAATGTAATGAAGATTCTGCATTTTGGGAGGCATCAGGAAGTGACTAGATGCGTCAAATTGTTGTTGTCCTGCTACGATGGAGGATACTTATGGTTGGATTGCCGCATCACAGTGGATCCGATTCTGATCAATCAGATCACATGGCTAAGCATGTAGGGCCCTGACCTGCAGGATTTTTACCCTGGAAGGACCGTAGATCATTCTCTTTCCCAATGAATAAACGAAACATATGGTGATGTAGAGAAGGGCACGTGAGGCTAGAAGGTAGCCTCCATCGAGAATGCAACAGTGCACCTTGGTTGCCAGATGATCGCAGGGAAATTATTCTACAAGAACATACCCACATAGGTGATTGGATTTGTAGTTGACCTCGTAGGGAAGTGAGCGGAGGGAATACAAATGAACTGGGTGAAGTACCTTGCAAATCAGCTAGAGCTTGACTATAGAGAAGTGCAAGACCAAGGGTATGAGTTCCACTTTAGTTGGTTTCTCATACTCATTGCTTTCATCGCCTAGGAGCTACCAGAAGGTGCCACTTTTTCATAGATCGAACCCTTCGAACCACTGGCCGCAAAGTTCGGTATGTTGTGGTACTCCAATGGCATGACCAAGAAGTGGCATCTTCCATGCTTATTACAACCAAGTGAAGAATACCATCCAGTCTACACTACACCTGACACCAAAAATACTTCATAGGTTAAGACCTTTGATCAAATTCAGTGCAGACCACCACTTCACCTATATCACAATGCACGCTAATGAGCACAAACAACAACTCCAGTCATACTAAAAGCTGATAGACGAAGACTTGGAGTAGATTGCCAAGGAATGGTCAGTGGACCTCCTTGTTCCAGTGGACCCCGCAAAAATGTCCGACGTGGAAAGACCTAAAGCTATATTGGATACACCTGGACCGAGAAAGACTAAGAAGGATGATGAAGTTAAATATATCCATAGCACATCCACGAAGACTACTTTGATCTCACCTATGCAGGGAGGTGATGGTGAAGAACTAGGTGGCACAAAGGTTGAGAAAAACAAAGGTGAGGTTACTTTACCTAGAGAAGAGGAGGATCCCTCTAAGAAAAGTAAGGTCACCCCACCAAAGCCCTCATCCCGGAAGAAAACTAAGGCCACATGGACTACATTTAAGACTACTCTCACACAGGACGACTTCGACTTCTTGATCATTGCGTTGAATGATGCCTCACTAGAGATCACAGAAAGGCAAGAAGTGAAGTAGGAGGAGATATTCAGCTGACTCAAGGGTGAACTTCAAGAAGTGCAGTAGGAACTCCAATTTAGTTGATCCATTTCTACTATGCCCTTGATGATGGGAACAACAGGAACAAGTGATGAGCCCACTCAATTACACCAGATCACCGAGAAAGTTGAAGCTCGCCTTCTCCAAGATCAATAAGACACAACGCAATACACCCAGGCTTTGGCACAAGTACAGAGTGCACTTATAGTACAAAAAAGGAAGGAAAAACATGGACAACTTTCCTTACAAACGAAGTGGGAGGAGGAGAAATCATAGTTACAACAGAGCAAGGACCAATTACTAGCAGAGAAACTTGACATGCAGGAACGAGTTCACAAAGCACTTCACTCTGTGACGATCATTGAAGTAAAGATTGAATAAGGTGTCCCACAGTAGGTGACACAAATTGAATAAGTAATCCAACAACTTCAGTAACACATCGTAGATCTGGAAATTCATACTGTGCCCGAGACTCCCCAAGAAGTAAGAGATCTAAGGGAGACAACTGCCCTTAGTGCAGTTGACAGGTTAAAAACCTTGGCTTTGGAATGTAAGCAACTGAGCGATAGAAGCGCCCAGACTTATGAGAACCTCACAGAGAACCTAGAATTGCAGACATTAGAGGTGCAACTCCAAGAAGAAAATCCACATGAAGATATGCTACAGGCGTAGCTGAAGGCCTTGACCCCATTCGAAAGAATGAAGCGATTTCCAAAACAATGCACTGCCCAACAACAGATACACATGCTGCAAATTAAAGTGATGGAAGTCTCTCAATGACCTCAACCCCTCTAAGAGGAAGCATTCCAAATGTTCACTAAAGTTGACAGCCAAGCAACTGAGCTTGAACAGGTTGTCATCACTACAAAACAATGCATGGAAGGACCAATAAACAATGCAGTGATTCAGGACTTCACTGAGAAAGAGGTTGTCACACTACAGCAGGTCGAAGTAGCTCAGGCCAAGCTCGATACATTCGAAGCAGAGTTTATCATACCAGAGTGACTTGGGACGAGTCACAGGTGAGTGTTGGGGGCCTGTTGGCCCTTGACCAAGTTTTGAGGAACACTTGGTCATATTTGACTGTTGTTGGACTTCGATAGTCTTTCAAAGATGGAGCGCCAGGCAAGGCAGAGATCACAGGATCTCGACCCACTTTTGGGGCCCTTTTAGGGTTTTGGGTTAATGTAATGGGAAAGGGATGTCGTCCCATGGGTTTACCCATGTTTTAGGCCTATTTTGTAAAGTATAAATAAGAATCTAAGCAATGTAAGAGGGGTGAGAATATAAGCTAAGTGCTAGTAAAGGATCTGTGTATATTATGTGACCAAATTGCATAGCTGAGTGCAAGTGTTTTAAGTGCTGAGTGCACAGATTGTAAGAAGGCTTTGCGATAGATCTACTTAGGGAAGGAGGATCTGGCGAGGTGCACGCAGATATCTTGTCCTATGTGGAGTACAAGTGTGAGCTCTGTGCTATAACCTGATTGACCAAAGCTAATAAAGAATAAGAAGACTTTATGGATGTAGCCCCAGGGTGGGGGTGACCCACGGTAACTCTGTGTGTTGTTCTCGGTGCTTCGACCTAATGTGTTGGTTTCTTTCCATGTGTTATGCTTTGATATGATTATGATATGTTATTTTCTATGATACTCTTAGATAGATCCACTTTTCTTTGTGCTTCTTAGATGTATAGGTGTAGATCTGACATATATGAAAGTGTTGAGTGCTAAACCTATTTTGCTGATGCTAAGTGCTAACTTAACCTAGATCTAAGTGAATGTTGCGGTGCTCCGTGCCATCTATGGAGTGCCTTGAGGGTTAAATACTGATGAATGATCTTTTCTAAAGTACTTTCTAAGAGTAAGAATCACAGATCTGTATCCCAACTAAGGTTGCAGACACCTGAGTCTTACAACCACCCTTGCCTCTACCTTGGGTGAGACTTCATTTGCTTCGCAGGTGTTGCCGAAAGGGATGGTAGTTAGGGTTTTGTTTGTGCATTGTTGAAGTGTTGAACCCTGGGTCTGCCCCCATGCCATCAACCTGCAAACAATCAAGCATATTCATAATAATATACCATTTACTGAGGTAGGCATTTCCATACTAAGACTACTAGTGACTCTAATCATAAGTGTCAAGTGATTCATGGACACAAAACATACACTGTGGATCCATGCCATCATGATTCAACATAGCCACAATAAATACATTGTCGATATATGCTCTAAAGAATTCAAATTCAGACATAGCCACGAGACATACACGGTGGATATATGTGTCAGTACAAACTTATGAATACTCCATCGCAAACTGGACCGATATGGCGATATCCAGGGTCTTCATTTCCATTGTCCCAAAGTACAAATCTAGACATGTGATTACAGGTGTCGATGTCGAACATGGTAGAAACCACTTGATTACTGTTCATTAATGGATATCATTAACAAGTGCAAGGTAAATCCCCATTGATTTCAATGACCCCCAAGGTACTCTAGTACAATCCAGTGAATGTGAATTAATGAGTTGAAGTCGAACAGTCTATGGAATCTTCCAATCAGGGGCCAATGATGTAGATCCACTATTGAAAACAAGGAAGCCTGCAATTAAGGCATGCATGTTCCAAGGTACTAAATGATTTATAAGTATAATTCTCAGATAATGAGTTGAAGTCGATAGGAAAAGACTCGTCACAGGAGGGCCTTAATGTATCCCCCATCAATGACACAAAATATGTAATATATTTGAAGTAGATGAGAGTACAAAGTGATTCATAACTGGCTTAGGGAAGGCCAACATGGTAAGAATTTGAGGAATGCATATGACCAACTTGACATAAGGCTTGTTTAGTTTGAACTTCTCTTGAACATATGAAAAACATGACAATTGTCTTGGAAGCATTCACTTAGGGAGGACCCAACATACAGACTTATGGATGGTCAGAAGAGAGAAAAATGATTTCCAATCCCGTATACAATGATGAAGAGGGGTGTCATTTTCAAGTGCGACTTACTTCCACTAACAGATATACATATATACATTTCTTTCCCACTTTCCCCCCACCATTACTGGCGAGTACCTATTTATTTTTACACAAGCTTGAGGAGGATAACATATGCCTGGATTGTAATCTCATCCTTCGGATGAGTCCTTCGGATGAGTCCTTCGGAGTATGTTTAACGAACCCTAGGAAGGAGTGGTTTAGTTCCATATGGGCCTTTCGATGCTTGTTTTATGAGTCCAAAGAAAGAAAAATCAAGGGTTTTTCATGTTTAGAGAGTCCGAAAAACACTTAAAGAAAACTCCAAAATGTTCTTTTTCATAAAGTAGTCCGATGAGTCTGAAAAAGATATAATCTACCATTCAAAATACATTTTCTTCAAATACTTTAATGAGCATGAAAAGAACAAGATCGCTCGACAATATTTTCATGTTTAGAGAGCCTGAAAAGAGCTTAAAGGGAACTCTAGGGGGTTCCTTTTTCATATAACCTTTACGAGTCCAAAAAAGTTATAAGAGTTTATTCGGTTACATTCTCATGTATTTACAAGCATGAGAAAAAAAAATACTAAGCTTGAGATTGTTTTCATTTTTACGCAAACTTAAAACAAAACAAAACTATGATTGGGATAGATTTTATTTTTACACAAGCTTAAAACTAGCCAAAACTATGCTTGGACCTGGTTTCATTTTTGACACAAGCATGAACCAGAGGAAACTATTCTTGAGGGTCGAGACTTCCCAATGCATACTCAAGGGGTGGTTGGTACTTAGCCCCCAACTTAAGAAGCTAGCAACTTAACTCCAACATGAAGTCTAGAGGTTGTAAGAAAATGCCCCCCAAGCTTCGTTTTGTCCAATTGAAAAGGCTAATAAAATAAAGATTCAAATACTAGATGAAGGAATTGACTCAAACAGAGAGGGCGAAAAATCAATTTTATTTTTTAACGAGCTTGACACAGGAATAGGAACTATGCTCGAGATGGGTTGTTTTATTTTTTAACGAGCTTGACACATGAGAAGAACTATGCTCATAACCTTTGTTTCATTTTTTAATGAGGTTTCCATAGGGATGAAAAAACTATGCTCGTGACCTCTGTTTCAAATTTTAAGGAGGTTTCCATAGAGTCGTAGAACTATCCTCATGACTGGTTTCATTTTTTAACGAGCTTGAAATTAGAAAACCATTCTCAAACTCCGCTTCTTGATCATGGATTCTAAGAGGACAATGATCTATAAGGAAACCATATCAAAGGAAAAAACTCGGTCATGGATTCCAAGAGATATTCACTTGATGGAGGAAATACACTCTGGGAAGAACACATGCCGAGGGTCATGACATGGGTAAGGATATCAGGCTCTAAAATCCCTATCAAAGAGATCATCGTGTCAACTACCAAATCCAATTCATAAGAGACTAAACTTATAGTGAGAGGCTCATCTTCATCGGTAGTTGAAGGCATGGGAGACAACACCACATAATTGAACAATGGCAGGGATGATACCTTCTGCATATAATAATCATTCAGGGAGGTTGTTGAGTTGGTAATGAATTCAATACCAACAAATGAAAGTTGATAAATAGTCACAACTCTTCCATAGTGAGGGAAATGTATCACACGAAAAAGAGTGGACACGATATATTTCATGGCATAGACACAATCTCTCCCAAGGAGTAAATATAAATCCAAGGGGTATTGGACTACCATGACGTCAATAAAGAGAATTTAGATGAAGATAAATGTATCAGTTTACTATGTTCTTTACCAAAATTGTGGGGTAGTCTATTTGTGGCCATAGGTAGTAATACAATTTCCTTGAAGTTTGATGAAGTGGTCTCATCCTTGTTGTCAGAGGAGATGCGATGAAAGAATATGGAAGGACAAAGCAAAGAGACATTATTTGCAAGAGGACGTTCCTAGGAAAGAAAAATATCTAAGTTCTCAAGTGGGAGATCTAAGTCTAAGGGTAGATCTAAATATCTAGGAAATTCTGTAAAGGTGTGTTGGAGATGTGGAAAAGAAGGAAACTACAAGAAGAAATGTAGATCCAAAGTTGAGAAAAAGAAGGGATCTAAAGAATCTCCTTCTACAAGAGAAAAGACCTCCAAGGAAGAAGGAGAGGATGTGTAATTGGCTTATTCAAGAACACATGAAGATCATGAGGCATGGTTGGTTGAATTTGGTGCATCCTTTCATATGAATCCCCACAGAGAGTGGTTCTGCGAATATGAAAGGTATGATGGAGGTAATGTTTTCTTAGGTGATGATTCGATAAACAGAATCATAGGATGAGGAAAATTCAAGTTGAGGATCATAGATGGAAGGATTAGAACACTTCCTGGTGTTCTACACATCCCAGGTTTGGCCAGAAATTTGATTTCTGTAAGAAAAATGCATGATACAGGGGTAAAAACAATATTGAAAAGGAAACCTACATGATGGTTCAAGGAGAAATGGTGTTGCTGAAGGGAGTTCGGTTTGGAACTATGTATAAGATGAAAGGAAGAACTATTAGTGATGGGTGTAATAGTTCCATTGTTCCTGATATTGGAGTTGAAGAAGAAATAAATCCTACAGTCTTTGGAAAAAATGTTATGTCGTGGCATCAAATACTGGGGCATATTGGAGAGAAGGGTCTTCGACTACTACACAGTAAAGGTATGGTTGAAGGTATGTCTAATTTCTCTCTGGATTTTGATTTTTGTGAACATTGTCTATATGGAAAGCAAAATTGGGTAAGATTCCCCTCTGGTGCAATGAGGGTAGAAGAAATTTTATAGCTAGTTCACAATTATTTTTTTGGACCTGTGTCGGTCCCATCATTGGTAAAATCTGTGTACTATGTCTCATTTATAGATGAATTCTCTAGGAATACTTGGATACATTTCCTTAGGAAGAAATATGAAGTCTTTGATAGGTTTAAAGAGTTTAAGACTCTTGTTGAGAATCAAATAGAGAAAATAATTAAGGTGCCGAGGATAGATAATGGCAGAGAGTTCTGCGGGAATGAATTTGAAGAATTCTGTAAGAAGTACAGTATAGCAAGGAAGAATACTACTCCATATACACCTCAACATAATGGATTCATAGAAAGGATGAATAAGACGCTGATGGAAAAATAAAGGTGCATGCTCAGTGATGCCAGGTTAGGGAAAAAATTCTGGGTAGAGGGAGTGGGTATAACATGTTACCTGGTCAATAGATCACCCTCATCAGTGTTGGATGACAAGACTCCACAATAGGTATGAACTGGTAAGGAACCTTCTCTCACAAATATCAAGGTATTTGGTTGTGAAGCATATGCTCATGTTCCAAAGGAAAAAATGAGTAAACTAGATAAGAAGGATGAAAAGTGTATCTTTATTGGATATAAAGATGGTCTCAAAGGTTATAAGCTTTGGAACTTAGAAACTAAGAAGGTAGTTTATATCCGAGATGTGGTATTTAGAGAAATCAAGGATGTTGTTACACAAGAAGTCCTACCAAGTAAGGAAGAACCAGATAAAATAGAGTTTGATTTAAAGGATGATGAATCAAAATCTACAGAAGAACATGAATAAGAAGAAGAATATACTCATACTCCATTATTGAGGAGATCGGTTCAAGAAAGAAGGCTACCAGAAAGGTATACTCCATCTAATTTCTGTTCAAATTTTTCTTTGTTTATTACTGATGATGATCCTAGAAATTTTAGGGAGGAAGTGGATTCAGAGGATGAAAATCTCTAGAAAAAGGCCATGGATGAAGAAATATAAGCCTTGGATAAGAATGAGTCTTGGGATCTAGTGGAGTTTCTGAATGGAAGAAATACCATTGGAAACAAATGGGTATTTAAAAAGAAGTTGAATGCAGAAGGTAAAGTGGAGAAACAAAAATCTCGGTTAGTAGCAAAGGGTTATTCCTAGGTTGAGGGAATTGATTTTGGTGAGATTTTTTCTCCTGTTGCCAAGTTAACCTCTATAATATTTTTGTTATATATTGCTGCTGCATTTGATTTTGAAGTAGAACAGACGAATGTGAAGACAAAATTCCTACATGGGGATCTGGAAGAAGAAATATATATGAATAAACCAAAAGGATTTGTTGTGAAGGGAAATAAGGAGCTGGTATAGAATCTTAAAAAGTCCCTGTATGGTTTGAAATAATCACCGAGGATGTGGTATCAAAAATTTGATACGTATATGTTGGAAATTGGCTTCACAAGAAGCAAAGAGGATCATTTTGTGTATTTTAAATTAATTGGTAATCATTTGATTTATTTGGTCTTGTATGTGGATGACATGTTGTTGATAGGAAACAACAAGGAGATTATCCAGTATGTGAAAAGACAATTGTCCTCTAAATTTGACATGAAGGATCTCGGTGCTTCAAATTTCATTTTGGGCATGGAAATTAAAAGAGATCGGAAAAAGAGGAAACTCTGGTTAAATCAGAGAAAATATGTCGAGACAATATTGTAGAGGTTTAATATGCAGGAATGTAGATCAGTTAAGGTTCCTATTCCTGTTGGTGTAAAGTTATCTGGGGATCGGTTTCCCAAGAAACACGAAGAGGAGGAGGAAATGTCTCGTGTTCCATATGCGAGTGAAGTTGTCAGTTTGATGTATGCAATGATCTATACTAGATTAGACATTGCATATGTAGTGGGAGTTTTGAGCAGGTATATGTCAAAACCATGGAAGGAGCAATGGACAACAATAAAAAGGGTTTTCAGGTTTTTGCATGGCACTACTAGCTATGAATTGTGCTACCAAGGAAGATCTAGATTGGATAGAGTGTTGGATATACATGGCTTTGTAGATGTAGACTGGGTTAGAGACATGGATCGTAGGAGATATACAAGTGGGTATGTGTTTAACTTGTATGGAGGAGAAATAAGTTGGATAAGCAATAAACAAGCTGTAGTGGCACTTTCAACTACATAAGCTTAATACATGGCAACCATGTTGGATCGTGTTGTCATTGATGCCAATGGTTTGATTACTTGGGAGATTGTTGGATCATATGTCATTGATGTAAATGGTTTGTTTTGATTGATATCATTGGTTGATGTCAAGTAATTGATTGATATGATTCCCTTGAGGAGAATGTTATATGTCCAAGTGGAAACCAATCGATGCAAAGGTAAACAAATGGATGAACTCCAAAGTGGTCCCCTTATGGTGAAATCCCTCACGGGAAGATGCTTTTCGGATTGAGTTATCCTAGAAGAATGGTTGGAGGACCCATGCTCTCATTATTGTCTTATCATGATTGATAAGGTGTACAAATGGATGAACTCCAAAGTGGTCCCCTTATGGTGAAAGCCCTCA
>ML825339.1:86884-108744 GCA_009831015.1 Picea engelmannii | reverse complement strand
TAATCATAGTAAAATAAATAATTAATTAATAACATATATTTAATTAAGGTTATATAATAATTAATTATAATTTAGCTAATCTTTAGGATTATTTATGAAATTATTCATATTAATAAGTAAAGGGTCATTACACTTAAGGAGAAGGATGAAGCTAAAACTATGGCATAGAAAACAAAAGTAGTTGTCTAGAAAATATACAAAGAAATTCCAAAACTCCCCATAGTAGTAGAAGCTACTATGGAAGAACAAGTGTTAAATATCAGTGAAGTTATCAAGGGATCCATAACGCTGATCGAGGACTTAAAATTGTGGAGCATGATAGGAACACCACCTGAAGTGCGAGAAGGAAGATAAAGAATGATGATGACAACAATTACCAACACTCATAGGATAGAATGAGAATGCACAAAATTCCATGAGGAGAGCATGCAAGGTTTGAAAAAATTAGTAGAGGACCCCGAGATGAAGGACATAGAGGCCAAGTTGAGAGAAGTGCAGGAACAAACACAACAAGCATTAAAAAGGGTTGCTACACTTCCACCAATGGAATATATGTCAACCATTTTGGCTCAGAGGTAGTCATACTTGGAAGTGGATAAGTTGAGGGGTCAACAAAAGGTCCTTGAACAACAATTGGGACCACTTCAGGAAGAAGTAGTGAGGATAATAGGGGAGATGGCCACTATGTAGGGAAAGGTCAAACAGGAAGAAAATGAAGTAGAGGAAAAAATCACATCCTTCACTATGTAGGGGGATGAGGAGATCGCAGACATAGAGGCCACGATAATCAAATAAGTGGAAGTAGAAGAGGAAGCCTCTGAAAATTTTGTTGCGGCATGGAAGAGCATGAAACAATATTGGTTTTCTCAGGACGAGCCACATGTGAGCATTGGGGGATTGTTGGATAAACAGTTTTTTAATAAAGTTTTGGGAAAAATCATAAGTATAGAAGAAGTGCACAGGAGAAGAAGGAATATTAGGGACTGTGTAGCTGAGGCGAATCCAGGAGGACAATGAGAAAGAAAGTCACATTTAGAAGTACAATGCGTAGTGAGAGGAGAATAAATCAGAAAAATAGAATAAGGGAGAAAAGAGACAAATAAAGAAGGAGAAGAAAGTAGGCCAAAAGGAAGGATGAAAAATCGACAGGATAAATATGTAAGGACACGCAAAAGAAGGATGAACAAGTAGTCAGAGTGCAAAAGAAACATGCAAATGGAAAAGCAGAAGAAAGCAGTCGAACAACCAATTAACTGAATGAGCCATGCAATGTAATGGGTTTTTGGGATAAACCAAGTAGTTTAAGCCCTAGATTGCATTTATAAATATGTAAAGGGTTGGGAGAATATGGGTTCTCTATGTAGTTGGTTCATCTTATCATATGGTTGGTTCCGTGTTGTGGTAGGTTCTAGTTCTTTATTTTTTGGTTTTAGTTTGTAAGAAAGAAATCAATGGATGATGCAGAGAGAGAGAGAGAGGCTTGCACTGCAGAGTGACTAGGCTATTAGAAGATAAAGATACCATGGTACATCTTTGTAAGCACAATGCACAAGCCTGAAGCACTTAACATAAGCATAATAAAGAAGCTATCCATTGTGGAAGTAACCCAAATTTGGGTGAACCACGTTAAATCTTGTGTTGTGTGTCTTTTATGTGATTGCTAATGAACTATGTCTGGATGCATAATAGCTTAACTTTGTCTTATGTTTAATATTTGTGCCAAAATTATGACTGTTACAACAATGAGTTCCTATAGTAATATGGAATATATTAATAATATGAATATGAATTGCTAAGTAAGTTAATACACAACAATGAAAAAATTATGCACACAAAACTAATAAGGAAGAATGAACATGATTTCTTCCCATTCCCTCACTACTGCAAAAAATTGGTTCTCATAGTCCCAATAGATACCTCAGGTGAGAATTCACCTATGCAAGAAGGTGATTCCAAAAGGGTCAGTGTCTGGTGGATTTTGTTGGTCATAGATAAATAGAACCTCGGGTCTTATAAACTACACACAATGCCAACAAATGGCTCCACCCCAACCTTTCCCATGTGGAAAAAAACAATTGCAAGGAGATGTTCAGATCATAAATGAATTGTATCATGTGGACAATGTTGTGAGAATCCTCTCAGATGCAACGTCCTCCTTGCTTAGTTTTTGTTAATCAAAATGTAAACCATCATCTCAGAAAGTTCCTTGCTAGAAGAACATAATATTTGTAAAGGATAATGATGAATTCATATGTGAAAAGTCTTAAGGAAAATTTGTGGTAAACACAGAAAATTGATTTCATGATATCTCACAAACTGATAACTAGGTTCTCATGATTTTTGGAGGGGAGAGGAACTACAACAAGATGAACAAACCCAATGAAATTATCAACAAATCTATGCATGTGTTTTGAGAAAATGGGCATAATCACCTACAATCATTTTTTCTTTATCTCGAAATCCGTGATGTGGGTATCTCCAATTTTTGGTAGGGACAAGCTTAAAAGGATTACCAATAACCTCACAAAATTTCTTAGGCACCTAGTTCATAAATTTGGAGAAATCACTTTTGTTGTGGAGGCTATAGATCTATCAAGTTTGTTGTAGATCCTCATGTAAATGAGTATAGGGATAAGGTAAAATGGTCAACATATATCCTATTACTCAAAGAACGATTTGGAAACTATACTAGAAACTAAACATCTAAGTTTATACTAGGCTATTGTGCCACATACATTTTTATGAAGATTTGTATGATTTCAAGACAATTTCTATGTTGTTATTTATTGGCATTGTATATGTTGTTCCTACAAATGTAAGCAGGAGGCATACACATGAATAAAATGTAGTTTATCTAAAATTGTGGGCTATTTTCATAACATTTTCTTATGGTGGAAGTTTTGCATTGGCCAATGGTTTAGGTTCCCAAGTGAGTGATGCTATGAATATGTTTGTGCAAAAAAAATGCATTTAAGTTCTTATTGGACAACAACATTTCAGAATGATAATGAAGAAATGGTGTATATGTATAATGCTTACTTACTTGACATGTTTATACTTTTTCTTTCTCACTCCAATGGATGCGAAAAGGTGAAATATTTAGAAGATAAATCCATTGGCTTAGGAAAATGTTATCCACAAAGTTTATTAAAAGATTTCCTGGAATTGAGGCAACCAATAACATTGATCTATATAAGGTACTAGTAATTGAGTAGAAAAATGAACCCAAGGCCATTGAGAGACCCATTGAAGAGGAACCAATGCTGGATGCAAGAATTGTTATTGAGGATGGGTTGTGCCTTCTTCTTGATATTTTATTCTATCTATTATTTGAGGTACAAGGGAAGTTCACCAAGGTATCTAAAAATCTCATCTTTTGAGAGAGTTTTTACATTTCAATTGCTCTTGTTGATGACATAGGTAAAGGATATTTTTCTCTCGGTTGGAAAGAGTTCCTTTTAGTTAGTAACTTTCCAGCCTTGGGTGATTATTGTTTTTGAGAATCAACTTGAATAGTCTTGCAGACAATGGAAAGAGTGAAGCCACAAGAGGAGAAGAGGTTGTGGATAGCGAAGAAACAAGGTCAGAGGAGAAGTTTCATATCCTACTAGATGATTGGGTGAACTATGGAGATACTATGGACTGATAATAACAAAGATAAAAGGATAAATTTGTAGTAGGCCCTACAACTATTGAAGATGAAAAAAATGAAAGAAGAAAGCTTGATTCAAACAACAAACATGGGACAATTGGAAAACAACAAATTTGTATTGTGGGATTGAGAAGTTTCCTACTTTGGCATGAGGACATGCCAATCCTCAGGTGTGGGGGAGATGTTGTCTCTCTAAATTGACATCTTTTACAATATCAGTTGGTCTCCTTTTGTCTTATCCTTGCATCCATTTACCATGCCTACTACCACATTATCCCAGTTAATGTGTATAACAAGCTTGATGACATGAAATGCTGTTAATATTCATAATTTCCTTTGTTTTTAATGATTTAGAAAGGGATTTAGACTAATCTTATTGATGACGGTTTTTGACTATTCAGTTCCTACACCAATAGTTCAGTTCTGGTACCTGACCTCCATTTTTAGCATATATGCACACTTCCAGGGCCAAAATGAAGACATGGGTTTTGTTGGCAATAACCCCAATATAGTTAGATGCTCACTAGTTTTCACCTAGGTCACATGTGTTGACCTTCAACGCATGGTCAAATATCATGGTTAAAATTGTTCTAGAATTAGTAGCAAGGACCTTCAGATGTAATTTCCAGGAAAATGAAGAAGAGTATAAAAATTATAGAACATGTTTTTTTTGTAGAATACTTCCATTTAACTAAATCGTGAGAATTTTTTGAAAATAATGAAGGATATGGGAGATATGAGCATTTTCCCAATCTAGGTTTTCCTCGATTTATAGTTATGGCCATATTCTCTCATATTATAAAACAATGGGTGCACCCAACCAACAAGGGAGACTAAATCAAGCTATTATCAACCTTTTTATGTCATGTAGAATCATTTTTAATATGATATTGAACTATTTATACAACCAAGATCTACCAAACATGAGATGAGAAAATATCTTGTAAACTAATTGTACCTTGAAAGTTCTGATTTGAGGGAATTAGTTTTGATCCACTCTCTTTCTCTTCTTTGTATGTAAACAACCATAGGATAGAGGAGGGTAGAGGAGGTTAGAGAGATATATTAGAGAATTGAAGAAATAATGGAGAATTACTGATGAGTTGCATTGTATATTGCTGAAGATATTTCCTGCAATGAACTAATCTCAGATTTGTTCATGAAAGTGAAGTTTTGAGTATAGCCTAATATTGTAAATCTTTTCCACAACATGTTCCAAGCTTGGTAGGGCTCCCTATTGTGTTGGTTTTGTCACTTGGGTGAGAAAAACAACAACACTTGCATGCCTAGATGAGCTTGCTAGAAAAGACAGAAGTTTGTGAGTGGGTTAAACAAGCCAAACACATGTATAAACAAAGAAATAAAACTAAAACAAATAATAAATAAAAGTTAGAAAGCATGAGAAACTTAGAACCATGAAAATCAAGAAATGACCAACATAATGCTACCAATGGATCAATATATTAGTAGGAAAAACATCGTAGAGAAAAATAGGGACTTATGAGTCCCCTCTTCCTCCTTGGGAGGGCTCTTGAGTTACCTAATGGAAATATATTCATACAATGAAAGACATGGAAAATGGTGAAGAAAAAAAATTCCTATTCCATTAAGAGGTGAGTGGAATGGCCTATTGCAATGATGCTCGAAGGCTCCAAAGAGAAAAGAGGATTCTCAAGGGAGAATTCTTGTAGCATAACAACACTATGAAGATATTGGTTTCTTAGTGCACCCAGGGCTCTTATTTATAGCATTCATACATGGAAAGTTGTAATGGGTTCATAGTGTGAACAAGGGGCCTTTTAGGGAACCCTCTAGTCCTTGACCAACCCCCCATTTGGATTTCACTTAGATATGAGGGTCAAATCGTGTTGGGGATTGGTCCATAAGTGGTTGAGGGGATGAAAAGTTCCACAAATGCACTGTTCATAGAAGTGCATGGATTTTCTTGTACATAGTCGCACACTTAGTGCATTGTGTGCACTGAGGGATTTGTTGGCCCATGCACACTGCACACTATGCACACGCTTCCTTTGGTGAATCTGTGCATGTCAATTTTTGATCCAATTGTATAGTTTTTTTCCTTTTTGAATGCATTTTAGTGTTGTAAGTGGACTAATTGTTGCTGGAATTGATGTGTTTCCTTAACCATTTGTGTGCAATGTTGCGGATGATTTTTCAATGATAACAGATGCCCCCTAATGTGTTAGGTTAGGATCATACGTATAGTCGAAATAAATCAATGTTTCTTTTACTAAGAGTGCCATTCTAATGAAGAGTGAAGAGAGGAATTGCAAGAGTGATCCACTGGAGGGAGAGGGAAAACTGTGGGACCCAAACCTTTCTCTAGGGAGAAAAAAAAAACCGTGTACAAACGAGGCGGGCATGCCCCATTCTCATGTCATGTAACCAAAATGTGAGACTGTAACTGAAGATGTATGTTGATGTAGATAACTGCAGTGCCCTTAGGGGTAGTTGATAATGAGAGATGATAGTTATAAATGGTGAACGTACTCTAAAGTGAGGTAAGGACGAGTGTAAGAAGTGTCGATGACTCGTAGGAATTAATAGCCTAACGAATTCAGAGATCTTCGATTGGTATGAAACAAATACAATAGTCGCATAGTAAGACTCACCGTAACATGAGAGTTTGTTGAAGTTGAATTTTATGGGGGTCAACGAAATTAGAGAGCAATGATGATTCTCTCTATGCCATCCGAGACTCCTCATTGTGAAGGTAATGAGAGTCAAGATACTACCACCCTCTAGAAACTGTGTTGTTGTTGAAAGAAAGGGAGATGTGACTCCAAGAAGCAAAAGGCTTCATGAAATCTACTGAGATGAGATCAGGTAATGACATGTAATATGAATGAAGTCAAGATGCGGTGAGACTCGAGACTTCCCTTGGTTGGGGAATTTTGAAGGATGATTGGAAAGAACTGTAAAAATGTATCTAGTGTTAGGGGGACGACTAGATATGGGGTTAAACTGTGTTAGAGGATAAAAAAGTGGGAAAACTCATAGTTCATGGGTAAATGGACTTGGGATACTTGAGGTTTGTGAATGATGTCAAAATGAAAAAATAGTTGATGCCCCAACCAAGGGAGACATGGGTTGCATTGACAGGGAAAATAAGGTCATCAAGGGTGATGACAAAAAGATAAGTAAATGATGGAAACAAAGGATTTTTACAATTACCAAAGAAATAAATAATAATTTGGGTTAAGTATACAGATATAGAAATGGGTTCCCCAGTGGAAGGTGGATTGTCCTATTAGGGAGAAAGTTGCGAAAGAGAGCTAGTGGAGGGTGGGGGCCCCATGGGTGGGTTTCTGTATGAGGTAAATGAATGGAGGACAATCTGTAGATGGGAAAACCAATGGTGGATGAGATGGATGGATAATGATACTATGGGGGTGCATTCAAATAGAACCAATATGATATGACCTGGGAGTCCATTGGGAAAGCTAGCAGTATGATGAGAAGAAGTATGGGGTTCATTCTTAGAAGTGCATAGGACTATCGGGACTCCAATCCCTAGGGGGTGAAATCAACATGAGTTTCAAGTGGAAAAGGGGAACTATGAATGAGACAACTCATGTGGGGGAGAGTGATAGCGGGTGATAGTACCAAAATGAAGTGGAGGTGATGATATCGTAGAGCTGGATGTAAGGAACCTAAAGGTAAACGTCAGAGGGTGTGATTGGGATATGAAATTGATTTACAGGGGGAATAATTACATGCCAGTGTCGATCATATACCTGAAGGGGATTCTTCGCTTTGATCAATAGGTACCTACACAAATGAAAACCAAATACCCTGCATGAAAAATATTTGATGATAAAGAACATATGACAACTATTTGATAAAACTTGAACATGAGCATGCGTACTTGAACGTGATGTGAGAAACATTCTCATCCAAGGCCAAGTTCAGATGATGTCCTAAGGAATGTGAATGTGTAGATGGAGGGACCAGGATCTCATGGTTGAGAGCGAATCAGAAAATGAAGGCTCTAGGCTCTTGTAACTGAGTGTGGAAGTTTGGAAAAAGGGACTATATATGGCTAGTGGGCCCACAATGCCACCTCATTTGTACCCGCAGCTGTAGTTGAATTGACGAGAGTATTATAAGGAGATTTGGAGATTACGAGAGCATGAGTCGACCGATCTGGGAGTGGCGATAGCTAGGTTAGTATTCCTATTCTTATGAATCGTGTGAAATTTTTAGAATGTAGTTAGGGGGGTGTACGAAGGGATGTACAAGGGTGTTTTTTGGGTAGGGGCTCACCAGTGCACGGGAAAAGGAGGAATACACCCACGCATGTGCATGTGTATAATCCCTTTTAATGCACATAGTGTGTGGATTTTATTGACACAACCGCACATGCGGGCGCGTGGGAGGGAAAAATATGCGCGCATGGGATACGTGCTTGTTTGATTGACAGTTGCACACAATGTGCAACTGTTTCTCAGAAAACTGTGCATTACTGCACAACTGTGAGGAGAATATGTGTTCACATGTGCACACCTGATGGTTGACAACTGCGCACTAATGCACGACTATTGTTCTGATAGTTGTGCATGAGTGCACATGTATTTGGGTGAAATCCACTCACTAGAGGCAAGGCTAAGGGGTTTGAAAATTTTGAATTTTTGATGCTTTTAATGGATGATGAGGCTGACCAATTTTTATGTGTGGATGCAGGTGATCAACATGCTCCATATACTATGATGTCATTGCACTAGAGAGAGCGGTACTGGGACCGTCTATGAGAGGCGATGAGAGAGAATCTAGGTGTGAAAAGACACTTAACCTGCGGGTTGCTCAAGTTCTTCGACTACCCACTGATATGGTCACAAGATGTCCTGCTTCAATATCTGATTTCTATGTGGAGCATTGATATGTAGTGCATCATCATGAGAGGAAAACAACTGACATTCTTGACTGTTAAGGATGTATACTTTTTTACAGGGCTCCCATTACATGGGATGGCCCTTCGTATGGACCCCCAACTACCAGGGGATGAGCGAGTGGGTGACTTGGTGGCTCACCACTACATGGGGTCGCACCTGATGTTAGTTTCAATTATCCAAATCAAGGTGATTGAGGACCTCCTGACAGAGTGCATCACCGCTATGGTGGTGAGGATATATGGATCCTTGGGGACTTAATGGATCACTAGAGGTCAGTTGAGGATCGTGGACCAGGTCCTTGATGGGGGCCTTTTTTCCTTGGGGATGATGCTATACACCAAGATGATGGGGTAGGTTAACTAGTGTTGGAGATCTGACTTTGGTGAATTTTCCTTTGGGTCCATTCTGGTGGCCTGGTTTCTAGAGAGGGTGCCTCTATTGCACCCTAGGATGTTGTTGGAGCCTGCAAGGCCATGAGAGTCGTGATTGATGTGGTGGGCCCATGTGCTAGCCCAACACAGGGGTGGAGAGGGTGGACATTACTTCATGGCCACGATGATGCATGTGTGGGAACATATGCCACAGGTGATACTAAGGTATCCATATGTTGGTATGGACTACCGACATGACCCTGATATGATGCTACCTCCTCGAGAGGATTGGGATCAGAGATGTATGTTTTGTGGATTATGATTAATGATTTTGATAGCTAGCATTTGATTATATATGTATATATGGATGTTGAATCTATCTTTAGTGTTGTTTTTGTTAGAAAAATAGGAGCATGAAGAAATAAAATAAAACAAATGCGGAAACAAAACATAGAAGATACACAATACAACAGAGACATAGATTTACGTGGTTCACCCAGTGTGGGCTACGTCCACCAGAGAAATTTCCAGGTCCTTCCTTTATTATTATCCAGCATATAAAGGGATACGACCTACAACAAACCCATTGTAACTTCCTCTTCTTTCTCTCACAGTCTCCTATCTTAGAATACAATATTCACCATCAACCATAACTACAATACATTTCCCTCATAAAAGAGGGTTTCTTTCTAGGGAAAAAACCGTAACATAATTTATACACTTAGATCTGCGACCTTATAATGAACGGTCCATATTTACAATGAAATTACAATATACATTTACAAGGCAATTTTTTCTTCGAGGGCTTTGCCCCCAAACCCCCATTGGGGGACACTTCCCCTGAACCCCCGCTGGGGACCCTCTTGCCCCCAAACCCCCCAGTTGAGGGGATAGCCCCCCCGGACCCCGCAGAGGGGGTATCCTCCCTCTGCACTCCCTCGCGTGGAAGAGTGTACATACTTCTGGGGTGTAAATACTTCATGGGGTATAAACATGGTTGAAAGTAAAAGACCTCTGAATTAGGAAGATAATCAGGCTCTAGAACCAAAAGTTTTGTAGATGTGGGATGCCAAGATCAAGAGGAAGATATGGTCGGGGAACTAGCTCGCTGAGGATTAGTGTGACCATCGCCTATAGATATGAGGGCATGATAGAGGAAGAGACGAGATGATGTTGGTGCTAGACCATCATGTGAGCCACATGCAGATGCCAAAGCTGTAATATTCCTCAGCTGAACCCAAATGCAAATGTAATCCAAGCATATTTAAGCCAGTGAGCTATCTAGACATCATTTTTTGTAATACACCTTTCATGACATGGTGCACACATATACTGTGCAGTAAAGTGATGTAGTGTGCACATTTATGGATACCTCGCGCAGTAACTAAAGAGCACAAAACCTTGAGGTCAGTGGACACCGTGCGTAGTAACTAAAGAGCGCATAATATTAAGGTCAACGAACCTTTATGTATATGATATTCATTATAGGATGGTGAGCTAGTATTATAAGCCAGAATTTTATGTTTTGGACTTAGGTCAGAGCACCTAGATGTTAAAGGCTAGTGTGCCAATTTTCTATATGTCTCATGATTAATATAAAATACATCGTTGTGCACAGACTGACCATGATAAAAGAGATGGGGGACTGAACTTCACCAGTTAGGGAAAGGGAGGGCCAAAAGTCAAGGGAATATTATATTAATATTTCCTAAAACATAAAGTATGGATAATTATTTTATCCTAAGTTCTAAAGTTGGGGACAAGTGGAAAAAAGCAACTTCCGATATGACAAGTGTCAAGTTGGGGACATGCATTCATATCATGGGGAAACTTAGCTCATTGAAAGACTTCTCACGGATACCTTACCAACAACCCGACGACCATTATTCGCACAATGACTTCCACGAAGAGTTCACAGTGATGCTCCTCCACACTCAGTTATCCAGTCAATGATTCCATGACCATTTCACTCATACATTCCGTTATCCTTGAGATAACCATTTCACCATTCCAAAGCCTGTTTCCGTAGCCTTTTGGTTGGTGTACCTAGTTATCTTGGAGCGGGATTGAAGAAGCGGGTTGTCAGGCTTGTGAGCAATTGTCTGAGTGAGACAATTGTTGGGGATTGATTCCTGAAGGTGCTAGACTGTAGCTACAACACTCTGAGACTTCCAGTCTGACCTATTTCTTAAGCCCTGGAAGGGAAGTAGGGCAACCAAGGGACTATTGAGCAGAGAAGGGGCACACTTCCTTGGGTGGTATAGGCATGTGTGGAATGAGAGGTTGTAGGATGTTATTTGAGTGAGCACTTGAGACAAAGTCTTTCTTGTTGTCCATGAGCCTTAGCCTGGATAGGAACCCTTTACCCTAGGTGGAGTTCAGTCCCATCTCGGGGGTGACTCACTATTGAGAGTGATGAATAGTGTAGTCTATGGCTGGGAGGTTCGTGGATGGTCTATACATAGTTGGTGACAATATTTCCAAGATAAGTACCAGTTGTATGATAAAAATGATATGTTTCTTATTGTTTACATGCCTATGTTACAGTTTATAATATATGTGATTATAATTGCCTGCATGTTTATGGGTAATTCTCTGTAAATTTTGTATATCTGTAGTTACTGTTATTTCAGAAAAAAAATTCATATGTTACAGAAAGTAATTGTTTGTTTATGTTTAGATGTAAAGCTTCCGTGAGCATGCTATATGTATATGTCTTAGTTGCATGCAGTTTAAAGAGTAAATTTATGTGGCATTTCTCAGTTGACTACTGGGTATGCTAGTGTATGTTCCACAGTATGAGAACAAAAGTGTTACCTAGAGTAGCATGGCTCGGCTTGAAGTCTAGGAATGTTATTGACTGGTGTCAAAGCATGAGTGGTTTCTCTGGAGTGATGTACCCCAACCCGAGGTTGGTCCGTGGAACGTTACAGAATGGTATTAGAGCTTTAGTTCAACACTAAGCTTGGATGGGCCAGAGGGGTTCAATTGAAGCGAATATTCATAGAAGAGTAACTTCGAAGTTACCAGAATTGGAGTCACGGACATTCCATGGAAAAAGGTTTGCATGTTGGTGTGCGTGCGGTAAATTTTGGCACCGCACGGGAAAACAATGGCGTGTCAGTGTGCACAGTAAATTTTGGCGCCGCGCGGAAGATCATTATGTGTAGATGCATGCACTGAATTTATCCTTGTGTGGTGAGAAAACACATATTAATCTGCACATGGGGTGCACAAGTATTTCTTAACGCAGAGGAGTTTTGTTAGTATGCACATAAGTATGAGTATAAGTTGTTTCAAAATGGTGTATTCAGTAGTGTGCACAGATATTTGGGCGCTATGGAATATGTTAAACTTGACATGGTGCATGCATAGGACAAAATTCATGTGGAATATTGGTGCACAGTACAAAAACTGTGCGTAGTGGATATTGGTGCACAACACAAGAGTAGTGCGCATGAGTTGTCGGTGGGACAAAGAAGAAATGCACAGTAGATTTAAGTGTGCGGAGAAGCGTTTTACCTTGTAATATTGCTATGCACAATAAATATAAATGAACAGGTCAAGTTAATGAACATGAAGTTGCTTGGAAGGCAATAATTCTGAGTTTAAATTGCATAATAATAAAAGAAAAAGAAACACATCACTGCATTGAAGCATTAATTAAAAAGAATTATGAGTTTTAATTTCCTCCGATTTAGACAAATGAAAATAAAAATATAAGATTACAAGAAAAAATTGTTATAAAATAAAACAAGATTCATAGCATCACTAGATAGAAATTGTAATAAAACAGTCTAAAATCCATTTTTGTATTTATATAATCGTATTACTCACAAAATTACAAAAAGGTGATGACAACAGTTAGCCTGTTGTAAAAAGGGTCGTTTGAAAAACAAGCCTATCATCTCTTGTACTTTTTACCTCCGCTATTGGCTATTCAAAATTCACTGAGACATGATTATATTAGTTGAAGACTTACTTCAGCTTAGCGATCTATGCCTTTAAGGAGGAATCTAACCAGACCATTTTATTCTCTCCAACACTTTCTTTCGCTTCAGCCGTAGATTCCTCCTTCTTATGTCGCTTACTCCTTTTCTTCTTAGCGGCTAGTCTGTTGATGACTAAATCCTTTATAGTGGGATTCAACCTAGCTTCCAACTGTGATTCTGTATCCAGATATGTATGAGACTTAGTTGCTAGAACGTGCGCAAGGACCCTTTCCTCCTTATTCGCAGGAAAGCCTAGCATGTTGCTCAAATAACCAGTCTCACTCAATTTAGCCTTGTCCATGTATCTCAGGTTGTGGATACCGAAAGGTGTTTTTACAGAGATCAGAAAGTTGAGCAGTTGGGGATTACCTCGGTTATGGATACACAGATATATTCATACATAGGGAGTAGTAATTATAGAATTCCATTTATGAAGCACAAATAGATTACGTTCAAGAGCATTGGGTTGCCATGCTCGGCCAATCCATTTCGAATGATTAGATTTTGAGTTTGTTACATGGTGGCATTCAACTGATGTCACATGACTGTGAAGTACCGAATGAGTGGAGTAGGGTGATTTGACTAGCCGTCACCCGCTCCATGAGTGGTGGATTTGACATGTTGAGACACGTGATACCGCATCATGGAAAAAGTGGTTTCGAAAAACCACCTTCTTGCACAAGTGTATATCAAAAGTCACTATGAATCTGTGTTTTCGAGACTTGGGTCTTATCTATAATTGTCATGGTGATAACACCAGGAAACTGGGAGTGATAATGCTGATGTGTATGTTGAATCAAAATGGTGCATATTCTCATGAATTGCTGAATTGTTAGCCTGATTAGTTTTGATGGTTGCACGTTTTGCAGAATTAACAACAACTCGATTAGGTCAGACTAGTGAAGAGTCCATAGGAATGGAAGAGTCACAAGGGAATTACAATCATCCAGAGAAGAGAAGAGAGGTGGATGTCCATTTGGGCATGGAAGGAATGAACTCCAACGGACATGGCGAAGAAAGGAATGAAGATATGAATATGGATGAGACCATTAAGAATTTGTAGAAGGATGTCCAAAGCCATAAAGCTGACAATGAAAGGCTTATGAAAGCCAAAGAGTAGCAGGATGAATTCAAAATGAAGCTATTGGAGGGTTTGAATAGAATATAAACTAAATTGGTGGAGAGTGGCTCAAGTGAATCTGGGAGTCACAAACCTTCAGAGGAGAAAATAAAAGTAAAAAGTGCTAGTAGACATCGCCATAATTCCCAAAGGCATTCCCATAAGAGAGTAGGCAACAACTCAAGTTTATCCCCTGTCAAAAGGTATAAGAGATCTGGGGTGGATGAGTTGTGAGGAGAAATGAGAAAAATCAAACCTCCTACATTTGATGGTGAGCACAAGAAGGATGAAGATGCAAGAACATGGTTGCTAGGCATGAGGATGTATTTTCAATTGCATAATTATTCTTCTCATGCAGAAGGTAGAATCACTATCTATCAACTCAAAGGAAAGGCCTCCATGCAGTGGGATCAACTTGTGCAGGAACAACACATTGTAGAGAAAAGTGTTGGATGGAATTCAAGAAGTATTTTAAGAAGAAGTACTTGACTAAGAGATACTATGACAAGAAAATGAAAGAGTTATTTGAACTCAAGCTTGGAAGTATGACCATAGATGAATATGAGAGAAGGTTTCTGGAACTACTGAAGTATGTCTCTTTCATCAAGGATGAGACAGTAAAAATTCAAAGGTATTTAGGTGGATTTCCATCGTTCATTAGTGAAAAAAGTACAGTATGATGATCCCAAGACATTAGAAGAGACCATAAGGAGAGATAAATGCCTATATGATCAGCAGAAAGTAAGGCCAACTTTCCAAAGGGCTTGGGAAGAAAATAAGAAATTCAAGATGGATCAAAGGAAGAAGGGAGCTAAGCCACAATTCTTCAGAAATAATCCACAAGGACAAAAAATTCCTAAAGAACCCAGAGCTATTGACATAGGGAGTCAAGGTCCAAGAAAACCACCTATGCAATGTTGGGGTTGTAAAGGGGACCATAGGTTCAGAGACTATCCTCACAGAAGTGAAAAAGGTAGGGTTGTTCACAATGTACAATGAGATGAAATAATGGAGGACATGGGTAGATATGTGCCAAGGATTTATGCAACCCTGGACAATAAGCAAGCAGAGTATCAATCCCACATGATTGAAGTGGAAGGTATGATCAACAACCAAACCCTTAATATTTTGATTGATTTAGGAGCTAGTCATAGTTATATAGACCCTAAGATGGTGGAAAGATTGCAATTTCCAAGAATAAATCTTGGGAAATCTTGGTTGGTACAACTGGCTAAGGGAGACAGAAGAAAGGTTAATGAGAGGGTTAATTCATGCCTCATAGACATGAATGGATTGAACACCAAAGCAGATTTGAACATCTTACCTTTAGGTTCCTATGACTATTTAATTGGGATGGATTGGTTGGACCCACATCATGCTCTATTGGATTTTCATAACAAAGAATTCACTTGCTTGGATGAATAAGGGAACCAAAAGAAAGTGCAGGGAATTCCCAGGGTAGTAACTGTTAGAGAAATTTCAGCATTAGCTAAAGAAATGTTATAGAAGAGGATGTCAAATATTTGCAGCCCATATGGAGGAGACACCTAAAGAAAAGGTGCCAAATTTGGAGGATTATGCAGTCTTGAAAGAGTTTGAATATGTATTCAAGGAAGTACCAGGACTACTCCCAAAGAGAGACATTGATTTTTCTATAAATCTGAAGCCAGGAGAAGCTCCTGTGTCAAAGACTCCTTACCGAATGAGTACACTAGAATTGAAGGAGTTGCAAATGCAGCTTGAAGAAATTCTGGAAAAGGGGTATATACACTCAAGTGTATCACCTTGGGATGCCCCAGTCTTGTTTGTGAAAAATAAATATGGAATGTTAAGATTGTGCATTGATTTTAGATAGTTGAATAAAGTGATTGTAAAGAACAAGTATCCTCTGCCAAGGATCGATGATATTTTTGATCAATTGAAGGATGCAAATATATTTTCAAAGATAGATCTCAGATCAGGATACCATCAGGTAATAATTAAAGAAGAAGATATTAACAAGACCGCCTTCAGGACAAGGTATGGTCATTATGAGTTCACAGTGGTACCATTTGGGTTGTCAAATGCACCAACTGTTTTCATGTGCTTAATGAATGGTGTTTTCTGAGAGTATTTGGACAAGTTTGTCATTGTCTTTTTGGATGAAATTCTTGTATATTCCAAGTCAGAGGAAGAGCATGAACATCATTTGAGGATGGTGTTGCATGTATTAAGGGAACGTCAATTATATGCCAAATTGAGCAAGTGCTCATTTGATCAGAAACAGATTCATTATTTGGGGCATATCATCTCAAAGGATGGGATAGCAATGGATCCTGAGAAGATAGAAGCCATTAGAGAATGGTCAACACCAAAGAATGTGACAAAGGTCAGATCATTCATGGGCCTTGCATGCTACTACATGAGATTCATTGGAGGATTATCAAAGATAACATACCCAATCACTTCTTTGCAAAGAAAGGGTATGAAGTTTCAGTGGACATCGGATTGTGAAAGGAGTTTCCAACATTTGAAACAATTATTGACAAGTGCACCAATACTAAGGATTGTAGAACCAAATGTAGATTTCATTGTATGCACAGATGCATGTAATGAAGGACTTGGTGGAGTCCTCAGTCAAAATGGATTTGTGATATGTTATGAATCAAGGAAGTTGAAGGAGCATGAAAGAAACTATGCCTCTCATGATTTGGAGTTGGCAGCCATAGTGCATGCCCTAAGGAAATGAGACACTGCCTCATGGGGAAAAGGTTTGAGCTAAGAACAGACCACAATGGTTTGAAATATTTATTTGATCAACCAAATCTAAGTGCTAGGCAAAGAATATGGTTAGAATTTCTAAGAGAATATGACTTTGATATAAAGCATATCAAGGGGAAAGAAAATAAAGTGGCTGATGCACTCAGCAGGAGGGTGCATGAACTATGTGCTACAACCATCAACATGTACGAGAATGATGTTAAAAGAAAAATTATGGAGACTGCAAATACAGACTTGCAATACAAAGAATTGATAGAAAAATTACAGCAAGGTAAGACACCACATAAGATGGATATTTATAAGTTGGGAGTAGATGGAATACTATTGCACAAGAACATAATTTTTGTACCAAATGTCCATGACTTGAAACGTATAATTTTGCATGAGATGCATAATGTTCCTTATGCAGAGCACCCTAGATATCAGAAAACCGTAGCAGCGGTCAAGAGCCAATACTCTTGGCCAGACATGAAGAGAGATATAGAAGAATACATCGTAAGATGTATGGAATGCCAACAATTTAAAGCATAACATAGGCACCTAGTAGGATTGCTACAACCTTTTCCCATTTCTGAATGGAAGTGGGAAGTGGTGACAATGGATTTTATTACGGGATTGCCCAGAACAGGCAAGCTACATGATTCAATTATGGTGGTGGTGGGCAAGCTTTCAAAATTTTCCCATTTTATTCCACTAAAAACTACTCACAAGGTAGCAGATGTCGTTGATGTTTTCATGAAGTGGCACAATTGCATGGAATTCCTAAAACGATTGTGTCTGACAGAGACCCAAAATTCACCTCGAATTTTTGGAAAGGATTATTCAAAGGATTCAGAAAGAATTTGAACTTTAGTACAACTTACCATCCTGAGTCTGATGGACATACAAAGAGGGTGAATAGAGTGATAGAAGATATGTTGAGAATGTATGTGATGGATGAACCATCAAAATGGGAAGACTACCTACATTTAGTAGAATTCGCTTACAATAATGGGTATCAGGCATCATTGAAGATGATCCCATTTGAATCACTTTACGACAAAAGGTGCAATACTCTAGTAAGTCGGGATAACCTAGCTGATAGAACAATAGTCGGGCCAGAGTTTCTCAAGGAGATGGAGGACCAAATGTTAAAAATTAAGCAGAATTTGAAAGCTGCCCAAGAAAGACAAAAAAGTTATTCTGATAAAAATAGAATCCACCGAGAATTCAAAGTGGGTGATCATGTTTTCTTGAAATTGAAAGCTAACAGGAGTTCCCTGAAGCTAGGAAGCTACGCCAAGTTGGCAGCCAGATTTTGTGGACCATTTAAAATCTTCTTCCCCAGCTAATAGAATAGTAGTCGGGCCAGAGTTTCTCAAGGAGATGGAGGACCAAATGTTAAAAATTAAGAAAAATTTGAAAGTTTCCCAAGACAGACAGAAAAGTTATTCTGATAAAAATAGAATCCACTGAGAATTCAAATTGGGTGATCATGTTTTCTTGAAAGTGAAAGCTAACAGGAGTTCTCTAAAGCTGGGAAGCTGTGCCAAGTTGGCAGCCAGATTTTGTGGACCATTTGAAATCCTAGAGAGGATTGGTCCAGTTGCTTGTATGATTGCATTGCCTACATCTATGTCTATTCATAATGTATTCCATGTATCATTGCTAATGAAATACATACCTGATGCTAATCATGTTATCGATTGGAATGTTATTCAGGTGGAGCAAGAAGACTCTTTCCAAGTGCATCCGGTGCGCATTTTGGACCGAAAAATCAAACAACTCTGGAATCAAGCCATAGGGCTTGTAAAGGTCCAATGGAACTGGTACAGACCTAAAGATGCTACTTGGGAGCATGAGGATGCAATGCAGGCAGAATACTTGCATCTTTTTGAAAAAAAAAAAAAAATTGAAAATTTTGTTGTATATGGGTACATGATGCACTGAGGATAGTGCATAAATAAGGGGAGGGGATTGTAATATCCCTCAGAAAAACCCAAATGAAAATGTAATACAAGAATATTTAAGATAGTGAGCTGTTTAGACATCATTTTTTGTAATACACCTTTCATGGCATGGTGCGCGCATATATTGCGTAGTAAAGTGATGTAGTGTGCACATTTCTGGATACCACGCGCAGTAACTAAAGAGCGCATAACCTTGAGGTCAGCGGACATTGTGTACAATAACTAAAGAGTGTGAAATATTAAGGTCAATGAAAATTTATGTATGTGATATGAATTATAGGCTAGTGAGCCAGTATTATAAGCCTGAATGCTTATGTTTTGGAATTAGGCTAGAGCGCCTAGATGTTAAAGGCCAGTGCGTCTATTTTGTATATGTCTCATGATTAATATAAAATACATCGTTTCATGCAGACTGACCACGATAAAAGATATGGGGGACTGGACTTCACCAGTTAGGGAAAGGGAGGGCCAAAAGTTAAGGGAATATTAAATTAATATTTCCTAAAACATAAAGTATGGATAATTATTTGATCCTAAGTTCTAAAGTTGGGGACAAGTGGAAAAAAGTAACTTTTGATATGAAAAGTTTGAAGTTGGGGACATGCATTCATATCATGGGGAAACTTATCTCACTGAGAGACTTCTCACGGATACCTTACCAGCAGCCCAACAACCATTATTCGCACAATGACTTCCATGAAGAGTTCACAGTGATTCTCCTCCATACTCAGTTATCCAGTCAATGATTCCATGACCATTTCACTCATACATTTTGTTATCCTTAAGAAAACCATTTCACCATCACGAAGCATGTTTCTATAGCCTTTTGGTTGGTGTACCTGGTTAGCTTGGAGTGGGATTGAAGAAGCTGGTTTTCAAGCCCGTAAGCAATTATTTGAGAGAGAGAATTATTGGGGATTGATTCCTGAAGGTGCTAGATTGCAACTACAACATTCTGAGACTTCTGGTCCAGCCTGTTGCTGAAGACTTGGAAGGGAAGTGGGGAAGTTAAGGGACTGTTGAGAAGAGAAGGGGCACACTTCCTTGGGTGGGACAGGCATGTGGGGATGATCCAGGGGATCAAATTTTGCTCAAAAATTCAAAGTGTAAATCAATTCAAATCAAAAGAGAGCGTAGGCCTCATCATTACAAACCCAACGCAACTCGTTTGGGTTGAAACAGACGTCAGGAGCGAGAGATATCGCGTTCTGTTCAAATTTACAAACAGGCAAGAAAAAGGGTGCTGACTATATAGTCCGTACAATCTGTATGGACACTGACGTGGCAGGATGTACGACACATGGCAGGTCATATGACATGTGGCAGGAAACTATTGGACAGTTGGCATGTGACATGGCTTGTTGACAACGAACAGGATGGTGACACATGGCCCAATCAATGGCCGCCATGTGTCACATGTTTATTGGATTAAAATATTTGCACTTGGCAGGAGTTGACCCTGTGACCTCCAGGCAGGATAAAACCTTGGGAAAGGCCACCCAACCAGCATTCTCGCACATGTTACTTAACATATGAATCTGTTATAATATATTTGAATTTGAAAAAATGTGTATTGGGGCATGAACTGGGCCGGGGCTAAGCCCCGACCCATGGTTATATATATTGCATACGAATGGTGCTACGGGTGGTTAAACCCACCATAATATTTATGTAACCATTTTGAATGCACGCGGTTTGACATAACATGTGACCAACATGTATGTGCATGGTTTAATCCACGGTTTTTCATACGGTTTGAAACTTTATCCCTGTTGTGTATTGTGTGCGGTCATGTGGTGACCATGTGCCCATAAGCCTTGGTAGTTAAAGGCTGGCGCGTAACCGTTTGACAGTTTGTACCGGTTGTGCGGTTGTGCTCGGTGCCAAGTTTTTACACTTAAATATGCGTGTGGGCTAGGTTGAGCCAACAAAGGGTGCATTTTGTAGATGTAGAGACATCAAGCTTGAAGGGGGGGACTTCCAGGAAGCCTATCTTCTTCAATTTTTGGCCAAACGAGGTGCCAAAAAAGCCCAGCTAGGGGTTTTTGGATGTTCTGAAGCCATTGGAGCAGTCTATTTGGCATTTTGAGCATTGTAAAGAACATTTTTGAGAACTTTGAGAAAATAATACAAATGATCCATTAGAAGCTGGACCAGGAGATGTAGCCCAAGAGAGGGGTGAACTCCTTTATCATTTGTTGTGTTATGTGTTTTCTGTTCACTGATTTTGTTGTTGTTTATATGCATATTGAATGAGTAAATCCTATTAAAGTTGTGTTTCAAAGTTGATCCATTTGCGTTTTAACACATAAATTTTACTTGCAAATATTTTCAAGAATACAAGTCTTCTTCATTTTTAGATCAAGTTGGTATCAGAGCATAGGTTTTTGAAGAATTGATTATTTGCAAGTGTTATGTTTTATAATTCTCACAAGGTTGAAACTCACAAGAGGAGAAGGTCAACTTGTAGAGCCAAGTTCTCATCCTTCAAGGAGGAAGCATATATCTTCATCGCAAGTTTCAAGGAGGCATTCACCAAGTATGTCTCATGAAGAGTGTCATGAACATGTTCCTACAGAAGATGAAGATCTCAGAAAGGTTGTCATGGAAATGAGAGAGATGATGAAGATCTTTATGGAAATGAATACAAGTTTACAAGGTGAAGGCTCCAACCCTTCAAAGCATAAGGGAGACAGTGGTGATAAAACTCCAAATGGAAATGGAGGGAATGGTGCTTCTCCACCACCCTCTCCTCCATGTTCATATTCTTCTTCTACTAATTCAAGACCTCTTTCAAACTCTCCAAAGGGACATGGTAAAACTCCTTCACAAATTCCTTCATTAAAGCTTGATATTAAATTCGAATTGCCAATATACAATGGAGAAGTAAATGCTGATAAATTAGATAATTGTATTCGTCAGATTGAGGTGTATTGTAGGATACAAAGGATTCAAGATGATGAAACTAAGATTCAATTTGCTTCTTTAAGATTGGATAGTGTAGCACTCATTTGGTGGGAATCCAAGACTCAGGAGGACATGAAGAAACATGGTAAAATTTTAACCTCTTGGAATGATTTTATTGTTGCAATTAAAAGACAAT
>ML825339.1:65430-82150 GCA_009831015.1 Picea engelmannii | reverse complement strand
AGCACTTTGAGCAAATAATACAAATGATCCATTGGAAGCTGGACCAGGAGATGTAGCCCAAGAGAGGGGTGAACTCCTTTATCATTTGTTGTGTTATGTGCTTTCTATTCACTAATTTTGTTGTTGTTTATATGCATCTTGAATGAGTAAATCATATTAATATTGTGTTGCAAATTTGATCCATTTTCATTTTAACACATAAATTTAACTTGCAAATATTTTCAAGAATACAAGTCTTCTTCATTTTTAGATCAGGGGAATGAGAAGCCGTAGATTGTTAGTTGAGTGAGCACCTAAGACAAATCCTTTCCTGTTGTCCATGAGACTTAGCCTAGATAGGAACCCTTTACCCTGGGTGGAGTTTAGTCCTAGCTCGGGGGAAACTCACTGTTGAGAGTGATGAACAATGTATTCTATGGCTGGGAGGTTCATGGATGGTCTATACATAGTTGGTGACAATATTTCCAAGATAAGTACCAGTTGTATGATAAAAATGATATTCTTCTTGTTGTTTACATGCCTATGTTACGGTTTATAATATATGTGATGATAATTTCCAGTATGTTTATGGGTAATTCTCTATAAATGCTGCATATTTGTAGTTACTATTATTTCAGCATAAAAGTAATATGTTACAGAAAGCAATTGTTTGTTTATGTTTAGATGTAAAGCTTCTGTGAGAATGCGGTATGTATATGTCTTAGTTGCATGCAGTTTAAAGAGTAAATTTATGTGGCATTGCTCAGTTGACTATTGGGTATTCTACTGTATGTTCCATAGTACGGGAACGAAAGTGTTCCCTATAGTAGCATGGCCCGACCTAAAGGCTGGGAATGTGACTGACTGGTGTCAGAGCATGATTTTTTTCTCTGGAGTGACGTACCACGGCCTGAGGTTGGTCGGGGGAACATTACAAGAGCGATGGTAGAGGACCTGCACCACCATTTCGAGTGGGTGTTGCAGGGTGTGCTTGAGGCCATGTGGGCCCATATCCAGGATAAGGAGGTCCTGGAGAAGTGTGTGGGTGTACCAACGGAGTGGTGGACACTAATCTGTTGAGTAGTTGTAGCAGGGGAAACAATGATTGGTCAACTTCCCCCTGGACCTGGAGGGCCCCTAGCTGGTGGGGCACCTCCAACTAACAAAGGGCCTGGAGGGGAGATCTCATGGCAGAATGAGTTCCATGGTTATGTATTTATAGTCTCTAGAGCCCATTTTGTACAAGGTAGTTGATACCCATTTTGTATAGGGTAGGGGATACCCATTTTTGTACCTATAGGAGGGAGGGGGCTCGCTAGCCTACAAGCGATGTATCTGTATTTTTGTAAACACTTGATGACATTTTGATGATTATATATAGATGGATATACATTTTTTGGATCATTGATGTCTCCATGTGTTTATGTTTTATGATTATGATGTCTTTTCTATATGTTGTGACAAATGTATGATGTTTATGTATAACATAATGTTTAATGTGATAGATTCCAATATAATACTAGGTTAGCTATGTTATCTGTTGTTTGATTAAATTGTCTTGGAATATGTGTAAATGTGATTGAATCAAAGTTGCGAGATAATAGTCTAACTTGCAAGTATTTGAGAAAGAGGCAAGGATCACATACGTGATATACATTGTTGAGTTGAAGAACGAAAAGTTGGGAATCTAATAGAACTCTAAGGTGATGAATGTGCCGGTGGCTGGCCTCGGCGAGGAGACCAATGACAATGTCATATTCGGATTGGTTTTTGGTGTTTGAGCCCAAACATATACCACTGGAGTGGAGCAGCACATGTGAGGGGGTATAGAGGGCCCAACCAGCCGAAGTGAGATTTTGGGTCCAGCAGCTGGCATCGTCAGCATAATTGATGTGGTAGGATGATGGATGATGCATCTGTCAATAATACAAATGATAGATTAGACATGAGGAATGGTGGCAGAAAAGAAGACTAAAAACTCTACAAATATGTACAAAGAAAAACCTAAGGTAGAATGGCTACGCTCAGGTGTAAAACTTCTTTAGGTACAACCCGTTGACGAGTTCTTTGAGAGGGTAGCCTTCGAGAGAGGTCAGGATGTATGTGCCCTTAGTGAGGAAGTGTTGGATGATGTAGGGTGTTGGAACACGTTTATTTTCATATTTTGAGCTTTAGACTTTACCTCTTAGAAATAACATTTTCACCCAAAAGGAAAAAGAAACTTAGAGATTATCCTTTTAAATTTAAAGATAAATCCATCGCTTGTTGAAAAGGAACGTATGATATCCACCGCTGATTAGATACTATAATTTTATCAAATAGTCTTAATGATATCTGAACTGTATAAGTCACTTGAGTTTCAAAGAAAGTCTCTAACGTTCGCTTTAGAGCTTCGTGCTTTGGTTTTTCCAGCAAGTCTAAACAATGAGAACTCACGAATGCTGAAACGTCGAAGTACTTAAGGCTAATTCAAGGTTTAAAACATGATAAAGTAAAACATAAAAATAAGTAGTAGGAGATTAACTTCTTTGTGAATTTGACCTTCGATAGATTTATACCCTAATTATGTCCAACACTCACGAACAGCGAAGTATTAATGATATGTTTGATTGGATAAATTTAATGATTTGAATTGCGATTAGCAGTTTTTATTCAGCAAAAAGCTTACAGATTTCTCTTGTTACAGGAAGGATAATTTTTGTGCCACAAAAAGTTACAGGGAAGCTTGACCTCAGAATCTAGTGGAATGATAAATTTGTTTGAAAGTTGGATAAACTAAGAAAATGACCAAATATAGCAGGGAAGGGGATAAATAGACAAAAAAGGGAGCACAAACTCTCCGGAGTGCTAGGTTTCTGAAGTACAAGATCTCTTCCCGTGTGTCCTTTTGATTTCAACGGTGAGGATTTACTTTGAAACTTCGGGCTTCACACGTTCCAAGGTGAAAATATCTGAAATGCTAAGTCTCTGAAGTACAAGATCTCTTGCCACATGTCCACTTTGATCAACGGTCCATATGGGATTCAGGTCTTCAGGAGTTCTTTACTCAACATTGCTTGTCTCCTTCTAGAGTACGAAATAGCCAAATATGGGGATTGTCTGACATGTGTCCCCTGCTTAGATTGACAGACAAGAATTTCCTGAAATTAGCTCTATCTTCTCTACGAATGACCAAGAGCTATGACCTCGGCTTAACTTTGGGAACTTGTCTCACTTTGCGAAGATCGATAGTTGAATTTTAATGGATTGTGGAGACCAGCGGCTAAGAGTGATTGCGGGGATCGAAGTTGCACAGGGTTTAATTTCGAGAGGTGGTCCCGCAATTTGAACTGCAGTTTTCTCTTGGGGTTACTTGTCATCACCAGATGCATTGTGGGATGAAAAGTGAGCTACCTCAAAACCATTTCTTTGTGCCCCCACAAAATAGAGAATCCATCGCACTTTCATAGCCTCTCACCCCTCACCAACTGTCTCCCACTCTTACTACACATCACCTCCCAAAAAATGCACCACCTTCCCATAACGATATCTCATTGAGCTAGATGTCCAATCACCATTGCCACATCTTCAACCGCAATTATTTACGCCAGTAAACTCATTGCAGGTGAAAGATGACTCGAGACACCTAGCAACAGAATATCAACATGCAACCAATCATCTCCAGATTTCAAGGAACAATATTTTCAGAAGTGGCCACAGTAAACAGCAAAGACCAACCATGTAACATAAGTCAAATATGGATCATCAAAAGATGACATCAAATTAAATCCAACTAAATTTTAAATATTCCTATGATATATAGTCATAACTGAAATGTTTCTTTCAGAGATCATTGTAATCGGATGCAAACCAAAATGTTTCTTTTAGAGATCATTGTAATCAGTTTCAAACCAAAATGTTTATTTCAGAGATAATTGTAATCAGTTTCAAACTGAAAGGAACTCATTTGGTTTAAATATTAGGAGTTATGAATATATCAAAGGGGAGTAGCCTGAGAGCCTTTGAGGTTGGGATTGTATTGTAGTCTTTTCATCAATACATTTGATAGAAGCAAAGATATTCTATACCTCGTTATGTTAAATTATGTCTTTTTCCTGTTGTTGGCACAAGGGCAGACCTAGGGTTCAATTCTACAAAAATGCACCAACAAAACCCTAACTACCATCCCTTTCGACAACACCTGTGAAGGAGATGAAGTCTCACCCGAGGTAGAGGCAGGGGTAATTGTAGGACTCAGATGTATGTAACCTTAGTTGGAACACATATATGTAATTCTAACACTTGACAGAGCACTCAATAGTTAAAATTCATCAATATCCAGTCTTAGTTACAGTGCATTTAAACCCTAATTATAGAGTATCGTAGTATTCATTTAGATCTAAGGTATTTAAGCACTAAGCATGTGTACATAAGTAAGATCTAACATACATCCATACTATTAAGCACTAAGCATCAACAAATATATCTATCATTCATCTATATTAAATAACTAAGCAAGTAAACACATAAACACGTCAATACAGTGCACAAAGAATAGCAACACAACATGTATGTGGTTCACCCCCACCCTATTGCTATGTCCACCAACTCTTCTCTTATTTATTATATTTGGTCAAGCTTCTTACATGTGCATAGCATCCAATTTCTACTCCTTAGAAGACAAGAGATCTGCGTGCACTCAGCCAGATCCTCCTTCTTTTATCTAGGGTACAACATCAAGATTTCACACAGTCTCTTACTATTACTTGCACTAGCCTTGAAAGCCTCACAAAGTATGCACAAAGCTCTTACAACTCTTGATCACATAGATCGAACTCTATCACTTAGCACACCGACCTACTAGGTCTCTCTCTTACATCACCTAACTACTTATTTATACATTACAAAATAGGCCTAAACATGGGTAAACCCATGGGTTGACATCCCATACCCATTACATAATCCTAAATCCAAAAAAGGGCCCTAAAAGGGGCCGATATCCCACTATATCCACTTTATCTTGCGCTCCATCTTAATCAACTTGTCAAAGTCCAAAAAATTAGGTCAAACATGACCAAGAATCCTCAATACTTGGTAAAGTGACAATAGGCCCCCAACACTCACCTTTGACTTGTCCTAAGTCACTCTGATTTGACTAGTTCTTCTTCAAAAGCCACAAGATTGGCATGAGCTACTTTGACTTGTTGTTGTGTCACGACCTCCTATTCAACAAACTCTTGTATGACTATTTCGTTGATAAGTCCCTCTAGGCGTTGTTCAGCTGCAGTGACGACTTTCTCTAATTTCGCTCCTCGACCTTCGATCTTTGTGAACAATTGGTAAGACTCATCCTGTACAGGTTGGAGCCTCTAAGTTACTTCCATAACTCTTCTTTGAATAGTGTGCACCTGCTTCTGGGTAGTGTGCTTCTCTTGGGATCACTTCATTCTTTCCATAGCTGATAGGGGCTTCAACTACGCTTGTATTGTCTCTACTTTCTACTTCACTTCCTATAGTTGTGAGTCCAGTGCCTTCAATTCTGGATTCTCAATGAGTCTCCCATACGTCTGGGCACTGCGATCACTCAGTTTCTTTCAATCCATGGCAAGGACTTTGATTCTTTCAACTGCGCTTCGAGCAGTTTCTTCTCTTTGATCCCTTACATCCTACGGGGTGTCAGGTATGGTGTGGAGCTCTAAGTCTGCTATTCGTTGTTGTAGTTGTTGGATAGCTTCTACGAGCTGATCTACTTGGTGTGTGATTCAGTCTTCTGCTTGTGGTTATAATCTTGTCATAGAGTGGAGTGCTCTGTTGACTACTTCTTTCACCTTGAGTCGCTCTGCGAGAAACTATTCTTTTTCTTGTTGCATCTGTGCTTTCTCTTCTTCAAGATTTTCCTAGAGAGAAACCTTCTCCTATTCTGCAACTCTGCATTGTTCTACGATTACAACTTGCACTTGCTTCAAGGCCTGGGTGTCTTGTTTTTCTTCTTCTTTTGCATGACGAAGGCAAGCTTCGATCGCATCAACTAGTCGACGGAGTTGGGATGGATCTTATCCCAACTCTAGTTCTCCTAATGGTAGGGGCACAATGGACACTGCACGGTTGGAATGAAGGGCCTGTTGTACCCCTCAAAATTTGACTTTAATTCTGTTGTAGATTTCCTCCTTCTTAGATTCTCATTTCTCCACAATTTCAAGCGAAGCATCATTTAGGGCTACTATGATGTAGTCAAAATCATCGGTAGTGAACACAGTCTTCATCTTGGTCACGGTGGTTCTCAATTTCTTTTGGGAAGAAGGTTTCAGGGGGGAATCCTTCCTCTTATTTAGGGGATCAACCTTGTCTCTGGGAGGTGTTACTTCACCTTGCTTCTGTTCAACTCCTTTGCCATTTATCTCTTCTACTTCGTCATCACCCCCTTGGTTAGGTGATACTAAATCATTCTTTCCCGAGGCACTCCTTAAATCTTGGGCCTCTTTGGTTTACCTCATTTTGCTGGGTCTGGGTGTATCATGTTCTTTGTGCATGGTCTCTGGGCTGTTAGGGTCAGACATATCTCCAGGGTATGCTAGAATAAGGAGGTCTGTGGACCAGTCCTTAGTGATCTCTTCAAGGTCCTCTTCCATGAGTTTGTAGTATGATTGAAGATGCTCCTTATGTTCATCGGCTTACGCTGTATTGTAGATGAAGTGTCAATCTACACAGAACTTCATCAGGGGTCAGAACCTCTATAGGGTTTTTGGAGTCATGTGAGGTTCAACATCGATGGATCTCTTCATCTGAAGGTAATATGTGTGAAAAACAGCGTTCGACTGCCACTGTTTGTTCATATCACTCGAGTACCAGAGTGTGGTGACTTTGCAACAAATGGATCGAATGGTTAAATATCCAAGAAGGTCACACCTTCTGACATCTCCTAGAAAACAAAGGCAATGAGGATTAGGAGGTATCTAAAGTGAAACTCATAGCCCTAATCCTATTCTTCGTGACAGTCCAGTTCCAGCTAATTAACTAGGTACTTCACCCAGTTCATCTGTAGACCTTCCACACACTTCCCTGTGAGATCAACGAAAAATCCTATGACCTGTGTAGGTATGTTCTTCCTTACTAACTTTTTGGCTATTAACTGGAAGGCTAGGTTCACTGTGCCATCCTAGATGGAGGCTACCTTGTATCCTCGCGTCCCCTTTTCAACATTGTCACATGTATCCTTGATCTTATGTGCTAGTGCACGATCTGTGGCTTTTCCTAGATAGAACTCTTGTGGGTCGGGTCCTTGCATACCTAATCCTGTTATCCTATGGATCAACATCAGATCAACTGTGATATGGTGGTCTAGCCATAATTATCCACCATGGTAACATGAAAGAAATAGCTTGACACATGCGTTGACTTCCTGATGCCTTCCAAAGTGTGGGATTTTCATTATGTTTAACAAGGTGGACTGCGCGAGGTTCATCATCCATGGCTGGGGGATTATCTTTGAGTTCTTCCCCTTCATCCTGGTCAAGTATTTATATGGGGTAAGAATACTATAGTTCTTTCGATCTTCGAGGTTGAAGTCACTGAAATTCAATGTTGCGATCTTGTCCTATTGTGCTCGAACTGTGTGTATCCTCTTCAGGAGGTACACAGTAACCATGGTGTACTCAAAACATCTTGGCATGATAGGATAAATAGATAACTTGGCAATGGATCTCTTGCAATGGGTGAGAAGCCTTCATTAACTCAGTTATATCCGTTATGGTGCGGTCCCAACGGTCTGGTGGTGAAATTTCTGACCATAAATTCTTTTCTACCTGTTTGGGCCATCGGTCTAATGGTTATACTGTTCCCAATGGCTATATTTCTTCACCATGGAAAAGTGCCATGTGACACAATTCTGATATCCCGATGAAGTTCCAATTTTGCAAATTTTCCTTCTACGAAGTTACCTTTGGAACCTTTTGTAACTTTTCGATCTTAGTTCTCTTCTTACTTAGTTTTCTAGCCTTATTTCCAGTGAGCTTCGTCTTGGAATTCCTTTTTCCATTCTTATTCTAATCTTCTTTTGGCAGAGTAACTCGCGATGTTGAGATTCTTTCCTAGAAATTAGGGGTAACACTTCATCTGTATCTGGAATAGGTACTTCAGTATTCTATAGGGATTCTAGTGTTCTTCCCACTTCGACATCCAAGTCTCTGGTTTTAAATAAGTTTTCTCGGTTCTCCTATTCTTCAATCAAGTGTGTGATCCTCCTAGTCATGAAATCTTTAAACTCTTACTTCTTTTGTTCTAAGACTTCTTCTTCTTTCCTTCTAGCATGATATCCTTCAATCCAAGGTTTTCCTAGTAACATAGCAAATGGAGCATTTCTATCAATAAATTTAACAACTTAAAATTCTTCCTCTGTCAAAGTTCCATGGGAAATCATAGATAGCTGGGTAAGTCTTCCACATAGGGTTATCGATTTTCCTTGGAATAATCTTGTTCCTCCCAATGAAGGAATCATAGCAAGCTCCCCTAAATTTTCCCAAGTTCTTTCTGTCATGATATTCAATTGTGTTTCCTCATCCATAACACAATCAATGTTGAAGTCTCCTATTCTTATTTCAATGCACTCTTTTTGTTTGAATATCTTTGATAAGTTGATATGTTGGTGGTCATTCAGGGTTTCTTTCATCTCTAGCAATACTTTTTCTGATTCTTTCTGGGGTTTTTCCATAATCTTAGTTGCTTGACCTTTCTCATGGTCTTCTTGTCTCATATTCATCCTTTCAACCTTAGCAATCATTCTAGGGAAATCCAATACTTCATGGTCCATAGCTTTGCAATAGAGGAAACTAGGTCTTCTACCAGGGAATTCCTTAACTAGATGTTCATGTCTTTTGCAACTGTAACAAAGGGTTGATCCTCTCTTTATTTTAAATGATCCCCAGCCTTTCCTGTACTGCGCACTAGGATCATCGTAGATAACCTACAAAAAATTCTTTCTAGGGTCCTGCATCCATTCGTTAGTCCAAACATTCTCTCTATGCATAGGTATAACATATCTTTCACTATTCTTATCATATCTACTCATATCAAATCTTATTTCTTTTATAGGTGCCCTAGTTTTCGAGCTAGGACAAATCTTGTCAAACATACCTAGATCCATACTTTAGAAACAAAAATTTCCACTAATCTTATCTTCAGCAGAGCACAGAGCTTCTAGATCTAAAACTTTTCACTATTCTTACCTCTATTAGAGCACAACACGTTCAGATATTACCTCTTTTCTTTAGATCGGACTTCTTTTCTTAGCATAGAGCTCAAAGTTCAAGTAGAATATTGCACACTAGAGCGACAGATCTATCCATAGAGCTTTCAAAATTTCAGGTCAGATCTTTGCACAAAGCTTCTTTTCCCTTAGTTCCAAGCAATCATAGTTTCAGTTCCTGGCAACAGAACCATTTGTTGGCACAGGGGCAGACCCAGGGTTCAACGCTACAACAACGCACCAAAAAAACCCTAACTACCAGCCCTTTTGGCAACACTTGTGAAGAAGATGAAGTCTCACCTGAGGTAGAGGCAGCGGTGGTTGTGGGACTCAGATGTCTGCAACCTTAGCCAAGACACAGATCTGTGATTCTAACACTTAACAAAACACTCAATAGTTAACATTAATCAATATCCAGTCTTAGTTACAACACAGTTAAACCCTAATTACAGAGTATCACAATATTCATTTAGATCTAAGGTATTTAAGCACTAATCATATGTACCAAAGTCATATCTAACATCCATCCATACTATTAAGCACTAAACATCAACATATCTATCTATAATTCATCTATATTAAATCAATAAGAAAGTAAACACATAAACATGTCAATACATCACACAAATCATAGCAACACAGCATGTATGTGGCTCACCTCCACCCTGGGGCTACATCCACTAACTCTTCTCTTATTTATTATCTTTGGTCAAGCTTCTTATAGGCAGATAACATCCAAGTTCTACTCCACAGAAGACAGGATATTTTTGCACACTCCACCAAATCTTCCACACATCATCAAGCCTTCACACAGTCTCTTACAATTACTTGCACTAGCCTTTCAAGCCTCACACAGTATGCACAAAGCTCTTACAACTCTTGATCACATAGAACCAAATCTAGCACTTAGCACACCGACCTACTAGGTCTCTCTCTTACATCTCCTAGCTACTTATTTATACATTACAAAATAGGCCCGAAAATGGGTAAACCCATGGGCCAACATCCCATACCCATTACATAATCTTGGATCCCAAAAAGGGCCCTGAAAGGGTTCGAGATCCCACGATCTCCACTTCATCTTGCGCTCCACCTTTGACAGCTTGTCTAAGTCCCAAAAATTAGGTCAAACATGACCAAGAAACCTCAAAACTTGGTTAAGGGCCAACACTCATGTTCTGTTTATGAAGTTCTCATTACTTCTCTTTCTACCGCTCCTTATTTTATTCAACTTTTAATAGTTACAATTCAACGAGACTTCTTCTGTGAGTAATTAAGAGAATTCTTTCAAAACATAGTCTTTCCTTTGCTCTGCTGTGAGTAGAACAAGACCTGCATCTTAATTGTTTTTCCTTAATTACAAGCTATATTTGTTCATAGATTTTCCTCTGTCTTTCTATGAGTGAGACAAGACCTATGTCCATATATTTGAAATCATTTTCATTCTTCTGCTGAAGGGAAGATCATATTTATCAGAATTGGATACCTGGATTTTTATTTCAGTTTTTTCTATCTCTTATCTTCTATCCATCCTCATGATTTTAAATGAATTTAGTAGACAAGGTCATGCCTCTTTACTTCTGATTTTTAATGGTTGAAAGGTTCTTTCAGACCTATTTCTAGAAGCCTCCAATAACTGATCATTCTCCCATTATTATATTTTTCAAAATGTGCTAAGTCTTTTCTCTATTACAACCTAGAGTCAACTCTTGCGACAACATTTTTTTGGTGCCGTTGTCGGGGATGGGGAAACAAAGTTATTTTTCCTTGGGATAATGAAAAGTAAAAATTTAATAAATGATGGTGAACAAAGATTGAATGGGAATTCAATTGGTTGTGATCATTCACCTGGAGACTCCTTGGTTCAAATATTCCACATGATTGACTAGCATTTCCATTGGTTGCAATATGTCAATTTATATCGATGCTCGGATCATGGCAAGTTTTTCTCCTTTGGAATTTACAAATGTTTTTGGTTTTCCAAACGTGGTTCCAGACCGCAAACTTTGGGAATATTATCTTCCTAAATTTAAATAGGATAAATATGGCAAGCCTGTTGAACACTTATTTGAGTTTCATAAGCTTATGAATCAACTAGATATTCATCATGAAGATGTTTTGATGAAACTGTTTATGTTTAGTCTGGGAGGATATGCTCATTAATGGTACATGTCTCTCCCTCATTTCAACATTTCATCATTGAAAGAATTCCATGCAGTTTTCCATATGCATTGCAAGAAGATCTATCTAGTTGATTTTCTCTTTGAAGACTGTTGCAATTTAGATTTCGTAGAATAAGATTGTAAAGATAATCAATTTTCTGATGAAAAATCAGAACATCAGAACATGATAGTAATTGTGGTCAAGTATATGAAGAAGAATTTGTACGAAAACAAGATCTCCTTCAAACAGATCAGGAAAATTTATATGAAGAATAATTTGAAGTAAATCAAGAAGAGGTTTTGATTGCAAGTAAAAATGAAGAAATCCTTACAGACCCTCCTGTCCTTCAAGCTTATAAAAGATAGGATGATGAATCTTTTGCTGATATGGATCCTTGTGAAGGCCAATGGCTTATTGAAGACTATAAGCAATCAACTCTTGGAAAATATGATTTTGGTAACGATACTAACAATGGCAATGATACTCTAAGTGCATTTGTCATTGTAACAAATGTTCATAGTAATTACTGTCATGATCAAACTACTGTTCTAAATTCTTATTTTGATCAAGTTGCTATTATTCAGTCATCATTACTATATCATCAAGAAATGGAAGTTTTTGAAAGTCAAAGTTCAAAACTTTTATATAATCATCCTATTTATGATGAGTATATAGACGATGAAGAAGAGCAGATTTCTTTCCCAACATGCATGGAAACATACAATAGTTATCCTTTGTTTGGTAGCTATGATGAATGAAATCTTGAAGTTTATGAGAAATAAATTATTCCTCTTTCTTCAGAGAGTTCAATTCAGAAGGAAAATTATCAGTTTCACTATAAGAGCAATGAACCTATGTATGACAATGATGAACAAGATTCTTGGACATGCGACGAATGAGATAAGGAGGGACTACTGGAGCAATTGATCTTTTCTTCTTGTTTAGAAACTGATGAGTAGCAGACTAGTGAGCCTCAATATGACATTCTCGAACCAGGAAAAGAAAATATCAGTAGTGGAGAAAGTGTGCAAAGGCTTTTCATACAACTTGGTCAACAGGAAGAGATATCGATTGATTTTGAAATTTCTTTATCTTTTCATGATCCAATGGCTATTTGGTTGGAGTATTTTCTTTAATAGGTCCAAAATTTTGTGGTGTTTTGTGTGCAACTAAGCATCAATAGTAAGCACAAGCTACCTATCCATTATTTTATAAAAAACATTTATTATCTTTTCGTTCCTTGATCCAACATAAAACAAGGTATTTTAAGCAATCTACTATTTGCATGGCTCCATTGGAAATTCCATATTACTTGATCAATGGAATTTTTCCTGATTAGTGTAGGGCCAATGTACTTAAATAAGTTTTCCAAATCAACATTTCATTTCAAAATTCTAGGTCAACATTTTATTTTAGGTTAGTAGTTTGGTTCTCAGTCTGGCATCTAGTATGGTTCAATTTTTAGGCGTTATGACTCCATAGCTCAATGACGAGGTTCAGAGTTTAACATGCTTAATTTTAGGTCACAGAAGGATGAAAGCACATGGTCTACTATTCTTGGTGTTTTGCAGAGTATATCTTGTTGAACATGAGATGAGGCTAAAGTAAAACTCAACACTCGCCTTTTCATATTTTTGATTTATCTAAAAGCAGGTGATAAATAAATAATATTCCTTGTTGAAAATTCAAAAGAAAAATAAGGTATAAGTCCCTACTCCTCTTATAGTCCCAATAAAATTGAAATATTCTTTTTGAAAGGAATGTGAAGAGATTTTTTCTCATGATGATATTGTCACCTGATCAAAGATAAGAAAAGTATAAATATTACATATTAATTCTGAAGCCTTCTCTGAATAAAATGAAAAAAAAATAAAAAATCAAATAAAAGAAGAAAGAAAATAACGATAAAAAGGTCTTGAAAAGAAGTTTGAAAATAAATAAACAAACTTGTGTCAAAATGAGATTCTTTTGTGTCTGGCCCTCTGAGTCATTGTTCTGTTTTATTTTTCCTATCCCCGAGATTTTATTCTCTTTTGATTTTCTCTACCTTTCCTGGATCTTCATAGAAAGAAAGAATTACACCTTGACTACAAAAACATAAAAACATATCTCTGAAACAAGATTAGATGAAAATATTTATGTTCCTTTGATTTTAGTTGAAAAAAAGTATCTCTAGGCCAATCCTAATAACTTTAACTTTTGTATCGTATTTTAAACTGACTAATTCACTCAAACTTGATCCCTGAAAATCAAAGTCCCTATAAATATTCCCTATAGGCGAAGGTGTATTTTAAAATCGAAAGGAATTTAGTTTCAGAGTATACTTAAAAATTATGACAAAGCTTCCTTTAAAAGTTTTTTAACAGATAAGATCCCTTGTATGATACATACAAATTGATTTCCCCCACTTAAAAATATTTAAAATATAAGATAGATCGTGAAAGGAAATTCATAATCTGATTTCCCCCATCTCATCTAAGACAGATGGTGAAAGGAAATTCGTAATTCGATTGCCCCATTTTGTCCAAAAAGAGACGATTAAAGGAAATTCATGTAATGATTTCCCTCATCTCGGAAAAATGAAAAAGTGATAATTGAAGTGGTGAAAGGAAATTCAATGAGAGAGGTAGATAACATCACCGTACTGAACATGCTCGCTGGAAGTGAAGAAATATCTATTATATTTGTATGGTTGTCATACATATCTACAAAACATACTCTGACATCTAATTCTCTTTCTGGTAATATTTACATTCTAGACCAACGAGGGATTCCCTAAATAAATTGTTACATCTACTCAACCTTGATGTGAATGAAGTTGGTCAAAGTCTTATATTTTAGTTAAAGCCATTTTGATTATCTTGACTAGATCCGAACTCAGTTTAAGGAAAGGGAAATTTTAAATAGCCTAACTTGAGATCAATAGTTGGGGATGTTTTGAAGGTTTTCTAAGATTTGGTTGAAGTTCATTTTTTCTCTGTAGGATTAATCCCTAAAAGTGTTTCCTAGAAATGAAATAATGACTCCATTTACCCAATAAAGGTACTTGGTATAATGTTCTTTCGTGCCTCACATGGAGCCACAATCCCCAGATGGAGCCTATGTTGGAACACATTTAATTTTGAGATTTTGAGCTTTAGACTTTGCCTCCTAGAAATAAAATTTTCACCCAAAAGGAAAAACAAACTTAGAGATTCTCCTTTTAAATTTAAAGATAAATCCATCGCTTGTCGAAAAGGATCTTATGATATCTACCACCGATTAGCTACTCTAATTTTATCAAATAGTCTTAATGATCTTCAAACTGTATATGCTTCTTGAGTTTCAAAGAAAGTCTCTAACGTTCACTTCAGAGCTTCACACTTTGGGTGTTCCAACAAGTCTAAACATTGAGAACTCACGAACGCTGATAAAGTAAAACATAAAAATGAGTAATAGGACATTAACTTCTTCGTAAAATTGAACTTCGGGAGATTTATACCCTAATTGTGTCCAACACTCATGAACGTCGAAGTATCAATGATATGTATGATTGGCTAAATTTAATGATTTGAATTGAGTTTAGCATTTTTTATTCAACGAAAAGCTTACAAATTTCTCTTGTTACAGGCAGGCTAATTTTTGCACCACGAAAAGTTACAAGGAAGCTTGACCTCAGAATCTAGTGGAATGATAAATCAGTTCAGAAGCTGGATAAACTAAGAAAAGGACCAAATATAGTAGGGAGGGGGATAAATAGACAGAAAAGGGAGCACAAACTCTCTGGAGTGCTAAGTCTCCAAAGTACATGATCTGCTTCCACGTGTCCTTTTGATTTCAATGGTGAGGATTTACTTCAAAACTCCAGGCTTCGAGTGTTCCAAGGTGCAAATCTATGAAATGCTAAGTCTCTGAAGTATAGGATCTCTTTCCACGTGTCCACTTCGATCAAAGGTCCATTGGGCTTCGGGTCTTTGGGATTTCCTTACTCAACATTGCTTGCCTCCTTTTGGAGTACGAAATAGCTGAATACAAGGATCATCTCACACGTGTCCCCCGCTCAGATCGACGAACAAGAATTGCATGAAAATCACTCTATCTTCTCTACATATGACCAAGAGCTATGACCTCAGCTTAAATTTGGGTGCTTATCTCACTTTGATAAGATCGATAGTTGGATTTTAATGGATCATGGAGATCAACGACTGAGAGTAATTGTGGGGGGGGAAGTTTCAGGGGGTTTAGTTTCGAGAGGTGGTTCCACAATTTAAACCACAATTTTCTCTCGGGGTTACGTGTCATCACCAGATGCATTGGGGGGTGAAAAGAGGGTTACCTCAAAACCATTTCTTCGTTCCCCCTCAAAATAGAGAACCTGTCACACTTTCATAGCCTCTCACCCCTTGCCAACTGTCTCCCACTCTTACTACATGTCACTTCCTGATAGATGCACCACCTTCCCATAACAGACTCGCATTAAGCTAGTTGTCCAATCGCCATCACCAAAAACTTCAATCGCAATTATTTGCACTAGTAAACTCATTACAGGTTGTTGGACAACTGAGAGGGGGGGTGAATCAGTTGTTACCGTGCTTAAACAATTATGCTTATTTTAAACTCTTTACAGAGCACTCAATGACAATCACAATAGTGCAGAGAAGTAAGCAATAGAAAATTCAACATCATTCACACATATGAGATACACAGAGACAGATATTTCCTGAGGAAACCCATAAAGGGTAAAAACCTATTCTTATTTATATGATAAGTAATCTTTACATTCTGTACATTATCATACATATGAGCTCCAACTCATTGTGAGGCTACAACCTCTGTTTTTCAAGATGCAACTTGCTGAGAGCACCAACTCTCTATTTTCTCTAGCACCTACTAGAAGGAAGCACCAACTCCCTGGTTTCTCTAGAACCCACTAGAAGGAAGCACCAACCCCCTGGTTTCTCTAGCACCCACTAGAAAGAAGCAACAACTCCCTAAGCGTTCCAACACCAACTGGATGGAAGCACCAACTTCTAGTCACACAGGCACCAACCTGTATAACAGAGAACAACAGTTCTCACTTGCACCACCCTGCCACTCTGGTTTCTTTGGCTGCAACTAGATGGAAGCTACAACTCCCTGTGTTCAAGCACCCACTTGAACCTTAGAGGACAACAGTCCTCCCCAACACCAACCTGCCACCCTGGTTTCTCTGGCTACAACCAGATGGAAGCTACAACTCCTTGTGTTCAGGAACCCACTTGAACCTCTGAGGACAACAATCCTCCCTAGCACCTCCCAACCACCCTGAAATATAAAGTTTTCTATATATATAAATTTATCACAGTGATACAATATTTATCAATGGATTACTGGTCTCAT